>JASTWK010000450.1:0-144037 GCA_030770225.1 Temnothorax unifasciatus | reverse complement strand
CCATGTCCTCCGGGGCGAAGCCCGGGTAACCAGCTAGTAATAAATAAAAATTACATCTGTCTATCTATACAAATATGCATTGTATATAATTTATTTTATTCTAATAGAGAGAGGGAGGGGGGAGAGAGAGAGAGAGAGATTGATTGATTGATTGATTGATATGTTTATTATGCCCAAGCGTAGGCTAAAGGGCAAAAAGGGAGTAAGCACAAACAAATTGTAACGCAATCATCATACAAAAGTATCACAGATAAACTTAACCTAAAGATCTAATACTAATCTTAGAGCTAGCAGTTCAACGAAGCAAATAGCAAAGCCTGATATTAAATTATATACAAGTATCGCAGTTAAGCTTGAACACAAATCGCTATACTAATCAAGAACTGACGGTTCAACAGAGAAGGACACGGACATACGGTGTGCCAAACGTCAGCCAGACTCCAAAGCAAATAAATGCTGACGAAGGAGATTTTTAAAAGAGCCAAGAGAAGACGCAGATTAATATTGTCAGGAAGAGAGTGCCAAAAGTATATTGCAGAGAGTCGGAAAGAATTGCGGTAGGGTAACGGTTCTGTGGAGAGGAATGTGAAATGTATGGGAGGATGAGGCCAAGCGGTCAGATCGTCTCAAAGCTAAATCAGGAGGAATGAAAAGTTCCCGAAGATAAGAAGGAGATTGAGCGTAGAGAACACGGTAGGTTTGACAGCCAAGAAATAAAGCCTTCTATTTCTGACCGAGAGCCATCCTAAACGACGCCTAAACGGGGTGATATGCTCATCCGGCCTAAGATTGAAAATAAATCTTATGCAACAATTAACAAGTCTCTGCAACTTAGTATCCAACTCGCCGCTTAAGTTATGATAAACAAGGCAGCAGTAGTCAATGTGTGGTAAGACAAGAGTATTGACGAGTTTGATTCTAAGCGCAGTAGGAAGGGAAGTTCTTATTAAATTTGAGTTTGTACAGAGCGTGGTGAACCTTCTGTGCAACGTGAAGGACGTGTTTCCTCCATGACAGGTTGGACATTAAGATTACGCCCAAATTTTTCACATCACTAACAAAAGGGAGAGGCGTCTGGTTAATAACTATCGGTGGTAGAGTAGTAGTATCAATATTACTGACATGAGCCTGACTGCCAAAATGATGACGTTGGATTTAGCAAGATTGAGTTTAAGGCCGTTTGCAGTGGCGTATGCAAAAATGGCACAGGCATCTCTAGAGATCAGTTCAAGGCCGCGAATAACATCAGCAGGTGGACATGAGAGATATATCTGCTTGTCGTCAGCAAAAAGCATGTGGTCTGAGTAAGACAACACCCTGCTAATGTCATTAATGAAAAGGGAGAAACAGCAGAGGACCTAGCACCGAACCCTGAGGAACACCCAGGGACATTGACAACCAGTCAGAACAATTTCCCTCGTCATCGACCACAGCCTGGGAGCGGCCTGTTAAGTACCAGAAGATCCAAGCAATCACGGCGTCAGAAAAACCAACCTCCACCAGCTTGATGAGTAGAAGGAGATGCGAGATCGTGTCAAACGCCTTGCTGAAGTCGAGCAGAATCATGATGGTAACAAGTCCCCTATCAATCGCCTCCCTGATATCATCACAGACACGCAGAAGAGCAGACTGCGTGTTGTGACCAGAGCGATATGCCGATTGTCTTGGATCTAGAATATTATGCTCATTCAGATAGTCGGTGATCTGTTCGGCAACAATCCTTTCAAGGATTTTGGAGGGCTCGGGCAAGTTGGCAATTGGTCGCGTATCTGACGGGGACAACGGGGTGCGAATCTTAGACAGTGGGCGGATTAAGGCCCGCTTCCACTCAGAAGGAAACATGGAAAACTCCAACGATTGATTGAAAAGTGCAGTGAGCCATGATGAGATACTAGGCCAGGCCACACGCAGAACCCGAAGTGGTATGCCATCTGAACCAGAAGCATAAGAGTTGGCGGGTCCAGCCATAATATACTTAAGAATCATACGAGGTTGTATCGGAGAAAAGACGAACTCAGGACGTCCAGGTGGGCGAGCAGCACGAGAGGTAGCTAAGATAAAATCGTCATAACTCAGCGGTGGTGCACGGGAGACCGAAGCATAATGAGCATTCAGCTGATCCGGTGTAAAAAAGTGGAGAGGAGAAACAAAAGAAGACTTTACGAGTCCAAGACGAGCTAGCTGTCTCCACAACTTAGCCGGATCAGTGATGGCACTCAGCGAGCTCAAGTGAAACTCACTCTTAGCACGATTAATGTCAGCATTGAGCTGATCCGAAGGAGTCTATATCTAGCATATCCCAGCAAACTATTCGAACGCTTAGCCTGTTTATACAATAAGTTTCGATCTCGAATACGCTTTTTAAGCTCACACGAGAGCCACGGCACAGGGCGCCTCCCAGCAACAAATGCCCGAGCGGGCGCAAAAAACATCAAGTGCACCACGTAACGTACGGGATAACAACGCACAAGATTCCTCAACGTAAGTGGCGTGCGGCAGATTGCTAACCACAGATCTGGCGCTGCTAACATGAGGCTGAAGAAATTCAAGAAAACTCGGAATCAACAATACCCCTATAACTTCGTCGTGAAATAGAGTGCCGAATGTCGACATTGAAATTAATTGACAGCGAAAGTTCAATAAGATCATGACCAGCTATGAAAGGACATGAGGATTTGTTAAACGATAATATCTTGTCACAATCATCAACGACCAATACGTCAAGCCATGAGTCGGAGGAGGAAGCGGTATGATAGGTGGCGTCCGAGTTTACAACGTGTAGCGACAGGCCAAGCATCAGTTCGCGGAAGTAGCTCGCCTCGTAATTATTTGCCAGCAAGTTACAATTAAAGTCACCACCAATAATTATATTCTTATAAAGATGTGAGCAGCCTGTTACGACTCTACAAAATCATGGAGTAGGTGACCCTTTGGTCTCCTGTATACCGACGCAAACAGTATCGTCTCGTTATGAGGCGAGCGAACATCGATAATTAAATATTCCGGGTCGTCAACAAGGCCACCCACGGACGCAGCCACCACCGCGGCCTTAAGCGAATTATGAATATAGCAGGCGACACCCCCACCCAATCCGACCAACTCGATCATTACGAATCAAAAAGTAATTATTCAACGCCACAAGATCATCAGAGACGCCAGCATGGAGCCAAGTCTCGGATACGGAAATGATGTGGTAAAGATTGGTGTTGAAGTGAAGCCGGATAAACTCAATGTGTCCCCGCAAAGAGTTGGCATTAAATTGAGCTACACGAATTGAGGCAGCACCCAAGACTGGACCGCGACGCAAGACAGAAGTCGAAGAGCGATCGGAATGCTCACGTCAAACCAGCCTATCGAGATCAGCGGCAGAATCGATCAAAATAGCAGGCTCGCCGTCCGAGAGTCTGACGTATATACGTCCCCCCTTAACCCAGACGTACTTGTACCCCTTGTCCTTGGCAGTACGCTTGGCATGCTGCAACAACTCGTGCATCCCCCTAGGCAACAGCTCATTAACATAAACGCCCCGATCAGAGTTAACACCACAAACTTCCCTCTGCGTGAGTGCGCGACGCGCTCGCTTTTTAGATATTACAATATCACGAACCGCGGATGAGGCCAATGTGACGATGAGAGAGTTAGTAGCTGAAGTAGGCAAAGGGCGGTCGGAAGCCACTGCCGGCACAGGCCTACGAGTAACCGGCCCTAACGTTAAGAATATGGCACGACAGTTCCGGGATTTCCAATAGCGTGAATATATCGCGCGCACACTCAGAGGGAGTGACAGACATCGTGGCAGGCATGCCCGATACGATCAACTCATTCCCGGTCTCCCGCGCAACAGAACCAGAATCAGCACGATCGCTCCCAAGCCCCCGAATCTCCTCCGTAAGAGCTTCACAACGCCGCTCCAACTCAACAATACGCTGGCTGTTTCGTTCTACATTGCTCGCAATACAATTCAGCTTGTCGAGTTTATCCTTAAGTTCAACATTTGTTCGCCGCTGTTCCTCAACGAAAGCCGAAAATTTCGCGTTAGACTCGCTCAGCTTCTCAGACAGTCTTGCATTAGATTCACTCAGTTGTTCGGTCAAACGGAAAGAGAGAGAGAGAGAGAGAGAGAGAGAGAGAGAGATTGATTGATTAATTGATTGATTGATATTTATTATGCCCAAGCAATGGCTAAAGGGCAAAGATCAGAATACAATCAAAAATGAAGGCAAGCACATGCTCACTCTCAAACAACATGCAATCACAGGCAACCTACAACTAACGCATGCTTAAAATTAACGCAACTTAAAACTAACGCCATTTAAAGCTAGCGCAACTTAGAACTAACAGAATAATACCACGCAAACTAAAATTAACTAAAGAATGGAATAGAAAGAACGCAAGAAAACAAACAAAATAACAAAGGAACCAGAGAACCAGGCCAGTCACTCAGATTCAGACGAAAGCAGAAACACACGAAGTAAGTTCTTGAATGATGCCAGAGAGGATGCCGATGTAATTGTACTAGGAAGAGAATGCCAAAAATATATGGAGGAAAGTTGGAAGGAGTTTTTATAGGCAACTGTTCTGTGAGCAGGAATATGGAAGGTTTGAGTAGATGAAGCGGCTAGACGTTCAGATCTCCTAAGTGTTGGATCGGGAGAAGTAAAAAGCTCACGCAGATATGAAGGTGACTCCATATGCAGAATGCGATAAATCTGGCATCCAAGAAAGTAATATCGTCTATTTTCAACTGAGAGCCATTTCAGCTGACGTCTGAATGGCGTGACATGCTCGTCACGCTTGAGGTCGTAGATAAAACGAATACAGCAGTTAACAAGTCTTTGCAATTTAGTGTTTAACTCATTGGTCAAATCATGGTATACAAGGCAGCAATAATCAATATGTGGCAGGATCAAAGTGGTAACGAGTTTGATTCTGAGATTAGTGGAAAGAGAGTTCTTGTTGAACTTCAAATTATACAACGCATGATGAACTTTTTGTGAGAGAGAGAGAGAGAGAGAGAGAGAGAGAGAGGGAGAGGGAGAGGGGGAGAGGGGGAGAGGGGGAGAGGGAGAGAGAGAGAGAGGGGGGGGGAGAGGGGGGAGAGGGGGAGAGGGGGAGAGGGGGAGGGGAGGGGAGGGGGAGGGGGGAGGGGAAGGGGGGAGGGGGGAGGGGGGAGGGGGAGGGGGAGGGGGAGAGGGGAGAGGGGGAGAGGGGGAGAGGGGGAGAGGGGGAGAGGGGAGAGGGGGAGAGGGGAGAGGGAGAGAGGGAGAGAGGGAGAGAGGGAGAGAGAGAGAGAGAGAGAGAGAGAGCAACCATGGGTCGTTCATGACCCATGTTTTTACAATACTCGATAGATATTTATTAACTTTTAATTCATAAAAATTAGTAAATTAAAAATGGAACCATATTCATTGAGCAATGTAAAAACATGAAAAATTTCTTATTGTAAAGTTTTTATAAAGACTGAATTTGTATTATTTATAATAATTTATGTTATTAAATATATCATTCCATCGATTAAAATGTTATACTTTTTTGTATAAAAGTTTTTTCTTTATGGAAAAGTATAATATTATTTAGAATACAAGATTTTTGACATCAAATTCGTAATCAGCACCCTCGAAAACCTATATGTGCATGCTAATAATTTTTCGTTTTAATATAATTTATGTTATAAATATAAATCAAGCACCAACATTATTTCAGCAGTACTGCCAACTTAAATTGACGCGAAAAATTAGAGCGCGCGAGTTAACGCCTTATTCAACCGGCTTCCGAGTTAATGCCTTTTCCAATCGGCTTCGGAGTTAATGCCCTTTCCAACCGGTTTCCGAGTTAGCCTTTTTCAATCGGCTTCCGAGCTAACGCCTTTTCCAACCGGCTTCCGAGTTAACGCCTTTTTCAACCGGCTTCCGAGTTAACGCTTTTTTCAACCGGCTTCCGAGTTAACACTTTTTTATTCGGAAGCGACGATATACAAAAATCTGCATTATCAGCTTCAAGCTTGAGCTTGAAATTTTGCGTTTTTTTTTAAATTGCAGACAAACAGCATACCTTTGCATAGGACCTAATCATCAGGAGTCCAATAGAAATATTTTCTTATAAATGTGAAGTCACTCTTGACGATAAACAATGGAGAAGCTTCTTTTCACAGAAGTAAAACCTACTATGAAGAAGAATTTTCAATAAATTATGAAAGCTTTCCAGCTAGAGACACAAATCAATACAAGAGTCATTCTGTCATTATTTCTCACTCAATAAAGACAGAATGACTCTTACGTCGATTTGTGTCCCTTGCTGGAAAATTTCTTAGATAAATTGATGAAAAATTTATTATATGTTTAAATTTATAAAATAATAATTATTAAATGTTTATTAAGTGTATTAAATGTTTTACCTTTTCAAACTTTTTTCTTTCTCCAATGTTTATATAGACATCTAATTTTGGAAGGTTGAGAAGTTATATCTGCCTATCTAGGGATATTATATCCATACATTCTAGCAGTCTACAACCTTAAACATGAAATTTTGCATAGGTGGGATAATTCATGGTAAAAACTCACTTCCAGGCATTATTGAATAGCAGTGTACGTCGAAACGGGAGCGGTATCGTGAATTTGGACGATGCAGCAAGTTCCTGTACTCATTGGGTAGCGTATGTGAAGAGGAAAGATCGAGTGATATATTTCAACAGTTTCGACAATTTTCACCCACCGAAAGAATTGGTGCGATATTTCGGAGCGAGCGTGACGAAGATTAAGTACAATCACACGAGATGACCAGTCATTGCGATAGTAATCCTGCTCAGTACGAGAGGAACCGCAGGTTCGGACATTTGGTTCACGCACTCGGTCGAGCGGCCGGTGCAAAGCTACCATCCGTGGAATTATGCCTGAACGCCTCTAAGGCCGTATCCTCTCTAGTCAAATGGCAATGATATCTCTAGGAGTCTCGTGAGCCTTTCAGGACTTATCAGCAATCACAGGATTTATCAGCGATACGATCAGAGCATCTGTGGACAATTATGCCTGCGATTTCTCTGGACGATCGACGCTAATTTAAAGCCTAACGATCCACCGTGGTGACTCATTATTCGTTAAAAGTTTCCGCCGACATGTCTATAACAGAGCTCGGCAAGAAATGCACTTCTCGGCCGATTTTCAACTATATCGTTTGTCGATGACTATACTATTTGTCTCGCAGCTTCAAAAATAAATCTGATATAACAATTCGCTGCCGTCAATTGTTTTATAACAATCTGATGTGCATTTCGCCTCTAAAGGTCGTAGTGGGCACATCGGCAGATCGAGTTAACAGTTTTTATTCTTCTTTGAACTCATCAATCTTCAGGATGGATGATAAAAGGTATGCTCAACAATTTGATAAATCTTGGGAAGTTAATTATTTCTTCAGTTATATTTCCGATCAAACGGTTTGTTTGCTTTGCCGTTTCAAACCTTCGGTAATAAAAAAATATGTAATAGAGAGGCATTTCAGAACACGTCATTCGGTTGAATATTCCAATTATACAAATTCAGAAAAATTGGATATTATCGAAGGACTGAAATTAGTTCATCAAGAAAGTGTAATACCTTCTTCTAGTTCTTTTTCAGAAAAATCCCTACTAGCCTCTTATGCTATTTCTTTGCTTATAGCACAAAATTCAAAGCCATTTACCGAAGGTACTTTTGTAAAGAACTGTATCATCGAAGCAGTAAAAGCCTTTGACAATTCCTTGACTCTTGACGAAGCAATGAGCATACCTCTCAGTGCAAAAACAATATCTTCAAGAATTACTGATCTCAGTAATTCTGTAAGAGAAAAATTAAAGAATCTTCTGACGTCATGTACATATTTTGCTTTATGTCTTGACGAGAGCACCGATATTCGACACACGAGTCAACTGAGTATTTTTATTCGAATCGTGCAAGACGATTTCTCGTGTGTCGAGGAGCTTTTAGATTTCGTCCCTTTACATAGCACAACAACGGGTCTCGATATTTTTTTAGCAGTTGAAGAATCGCTTAAATAATTTGAAATTGATTTTAATAAATGTTCTTCGATTACTACCGATGGCGCGAGAGCTATGACTGGTTCAAAGATAGGATTCGCCGGTCAATTAAAGCAGCGAAATTTTAATATCCCCGTTATACATTGCATAATTCATCAGGAAGCACTAAGCGGCAAAGTTGTAAAACTGTCAACAGCTATGGAGACTGTGACCAAAATAATTAATATAATTAAAGGTGGACAGAAGTTCCTTAGTCATCGAAAATTTCAATTATTTCTCCAGGAACATAATTCTGTTCACACAGATGTCCCACTTTATTGTCCAGTACGTTGGCTTAGTGCTGCAAAATGTTTGGAAATATTTTTTGCCATAAGAAAAGAGATCCTCCTTTTCTTGCAAGAAATCAACAATCCAAAATTTCAAGAATATATAGCCGTTTTGCAAGATGTCACATTTCTCTGTGAACTTGCCTTCATTACTGACATGACTAATCAACTTAGGCTTTTCAATTTAAAGCTGCAAAGACCAAATCAGAATATTTCCCAATTAGTTAGTCATGTCGATTCTTTCCGAAGAAAATTACAGTTATTCAAATCTCACTTAAATGATAATATTTTTCACTTTTTTCCTTCTTGCCAGATTCTTCTCAAAGAACACGGCAGTAACTGTAATTTCAAGGAACACATTCATTTCGTAGATTGTCTCATAGAAGAATTCAATACGCGTTTTAGTTGTTTTGAAAAACTTAGAACCGAATTAATTCTTTTTGAGAATCCCCTTACAGCGTCAATCGAAGAACAACATCTTGATTTGCAGGATGAGCTATGCGATTTGCATAGTGATATATCCCTTAAAACAATTAAAGAAACCGGTGTTGACTTTTTCAAAATTTTAAATAAATCATTATACCCAAAACTTTATAATTTCGGCCTTCGGATTTATTCCATGTTTGGGTCCACATATTTATGTGAGACTTCTTTTTCTAAAATGAAATTTATTAAAAATGAAAAGCGTTCTTCTTTAAGTAACGAATCTTTACCGCGTCTTATGCGGCTCGCAACATCTAACGTGGAAATAGATATTCCCACTCTCGCCTGTAAAAAATCCCGAAAAGAGACCTAAGTTTTCTTAATTTCTTTAATTTTGCTTCAATTAGAGTCATTTCAGTCGTCAGTGGATTAGGCCTACAGGGGATACCACTTAAAAAAAAACGCGTCAACAATAGTACCTCACGGGTGACGTGGAAAGCTATTGTAAACACATGTTTACGCTCCTGAGCCTCGAGCGACTCGTGGGCTGCGCGCAGGACGGCGAGGTAAGGGGAAGACGCTAGGCGGAGCCAGTTGAAAATCGGCCGAGAAGTGCATTTCTTGCCGAGCTCTGGTCTATAACGTTCACGCTGACCGGGAAGAGCAGCATCCTCGCGGCGCACTATTTTCCCACCGTGGATCTGAGCGACGGTGACTACGAGCTCGGTCTAACGTGTTTTGAGACTTATCACACGATTCCGAACGTGAATTCTTCGAATAATAAATTTTATTTCGACGAGGATAACACGGAAATTACGATTCCCGAGGGATCGTACGAGATACAAACTATTCATAAGTTTTTGAAACGCGAAATTTTATGGAAACGCCCACAACGCGTGGTTAGTGCGAACGGCTACAAAGACGAGGCTGCGGAATACCCAATAGTGCTTCGTGCAAATTACAATACGATGAAGAGTGAGATCAACTGCGCTTTCAGAGTGACCTTTAACAAACCGAACAACGTTGGATCGCTGCTGGGATTCTCGTCGAACCGTATATTGCAGCTGTGGCAGTGGCACGAATTGGATGTATCGATTAATATTATCAACGTAAACATTATCCGCGTGGAGTGTAAAGCTGGATTCAGACAGGACGCGTCAAGCGTCAAGCAGTGAGCAGCAACCCAATCAGCGAGGTGATATCAGCAGTGGCGTAGAAAATATCACTTCGCTGATTGGTTGCTGCTCGCTGCTTGGACGCTTGACGCGTTCTGTCTGAATCCAGCTTAACGTAACCGCGGGTGCGTACAGCAACGGCAAACGCGTTCATACAATACACGAATTTTCACCGAGCGTACCATCGGGATATAAGATATCGGAATCACCGGCGCAAATGGATCGGCGCAACTTGCCGATCATTGCGCGGAACGTTACGGATCTAACGATACGCGTCACGGATCAAGACGGACGATTGCTCGATTTTCGTGGAGAAGAGATCACCGTCAGATTGCACGTACGACGGCGACAGCGATAACGCGCGACGTATGACATGCTCGTGTTGAACGGAGCATGCAAGAGATAAGAATGTCTTTACGACTGCGACGATCGACGATATCATCAAATCGACATTCGGTAGCGTTAAAAAAGAGACGAGAAAGAAGCTCAACGCATGAAACGTTAAATTTTTACGATTACTGGGATTCGCGGTACGAAACATCTGAAAGCTGACTGTGAACGATGACTGAAATTCTTAACATCGGAAGCGAGCCGGTCTTTGACGATCGCATCGTCAAGATCGAGACTCACACGTACAACCCGTGCGCCAACACAACGTTCAAGTATAGCGACGAGATATGAATACCCATACAACAGCAGGAACTGTATACGTTGCCGTGCGAAAGTTTTCTCTACGTCGCGTCGTCGTAGGAACATTGACGGTGACCAGAGCAGCCGACCAAGCCGATAACGTGGTATTGGGAAATAATTGTGTCGCCTTCATGTTCGATGAGATATATTTGATACGAGCTCGACGGTGTGGAGATTGATCGCAGCAGAAACGTAGGAATAACCAGCACGCTCAAGAATCACGTAACGGTATCGTCCGATAGAAGCGTGATTCTGAGAACGCCGGCTGGGATCCACAGAATAACCCGAATGGATACTTCAATTTCTGCGTACCGCTCAACACGTTACTAGAATTTTGCGAGGATTACAAACGCGTGGTGGTCAACTCTCGTCACGAATTAATATTGATACAATCGCGCAACGACAACAATTCCCTGGTGGAAAGTCTCGCGTTGGAGCCTACTATCAAAATACTCAAGATACAATGGCGAATGCCCCACGTGGTATTGAGCAAAATCAACAAGCTGTCGATGCTGCGCGCCTTGGAAAAAGAATGATATATAAGTATGGGTTTCCGTTCGTAGGATCTGTACGAGTATCCCCTGTTGCAGAACACGACCAAGCACTCGGCCATTAAGACCGCGACTCAGCTCGAGAAACCGCGATACGTCGTCTTTGCTCTGCAGACGGATCGGAAGGACGTCATGTCCGCGGACACAAGCCGATTTGACGACTGCAAATTGATCAACGTGAAACTCTATCTAAACTCGGAAGTTTATTTGTACGACGATTTGAATTCGGACTTTGGTAAAAACAGATGGGCGATTCTGTACGATATGTACGCGCGTTTTTGTAAGGGCTATTACGGACACGAATATCTCGAGCCGAGCCTCACCGTTTCGACTTTTCTACATAACAGCTCGTTTGTGATCATCAATTGCTCTCGACAAAACAAATCTGTCAAAAACGCCACCGTGGATGTCAGAATAAAATTCGATTGCATGGAGAACGTACCGCCGAATACCTCTGCGTACTGTTGCAACCGTTGATCCAAGGACCAGCGATGGCATCGTCATCTTCCGACGCTGTGCGAGCCAGGGGGAGATTCACCACCGAGACGGCCGTGCAGAGAGAGGCAACGCCAGCCAAGGAGTCAATTCTTCCAAAGACTGAAATAAAATTATTAAACATACAAACCCATTCCACTCCTATCCCAGGAAACAATTCGAGCATCGAGGCGGAGATAATATCCCTTGACAACAGCAACGGGGATGTCCCACTCGATCAGCTGATCCAGCAGACGCAGGGGTCAGCAGAGGATGTCCAGGACTCGCAGCAACTGTAAACAGGTCGGTCTGCTGTTAAAAGGCTCGAGACGCTGTAAAAAAGACTTTAAGTTTTTAATTTCGTGAAAAGGCCTTAAGGTGCCTTAATTTTATTTATTTCATTTATTCCGTTCAAAAGAAAGTGTTTTACGCGAGTTGGAATGTATTTACGTGATTTAAGCGCGATAAAATGCGTATTTTATAAAGTTTTGTAATATCAAGAATTCTCGACGTTTATTCGATTGTGAGTTCATATTTTGGTTTCTTTAGTCAGGAAATGACGAGAACTTCGTGTGATTGCATTAATTACGCGATATTTAATATTGTGACATAAAAAAGTCAAGTTTTTAATTTACAGTAATTTTAAGTATCTGAGGATGCAGATTGTTTCAAAAGACTTCCAATTAACCATTTCTATGCTTTAATTAGCTAATTTATCATTATTTCAATTTCAAGGTCACTTGTTTAAATAACGGTGCAACTTTGTTTTTATCGACTCTAGAGGTCTTAAGACACTCAATAGAAACGATCTCCATGCTTTAAACGCGAATTCCAGCGTTATTATAAAAGTACACCGCAACAGGTGGAATTTTGTATTTAAAGGCGAATCGTGATTTGAACGCGATAAACGTGTTTCTTTGGTTCCTACGAACACGCCTATGTGATAAAAAGAGTTAATTTCTCATTATTTAAGATTTTTATAATTTCAAGGTCATTTCGACAATTATGCATATTATTGCAAATTTTGGGTTCAATAATGTTATTTGAACTATTTGAAAGTTAACTAAGGGATTTGTAACGCGAAAGAAGCGAATTTCCCGGATTTGTTAATTTTGACCGTTATTAATTGCCATTGCTTAATATCCGTTATTATGGTAATAACGTGATAGATTCTTGTTCAGGGAGCTCTCAGAAGCTCAAATATGTAGTTTGTTTCATTAAAAAGTAAATATTTAAAAGTCAAGGTCAAAATTAATAATAATCATAATTAAAGGTACTTATCCATATATTTAGGTTTCTTAGATCAAAAGAAGTCCAACGAAGTGCATTTTAAGTGATTAAATTCATTTATTAAAGATTTTGCATTTTTTTATAAACTAATGACATATAAGCGTGTATTTGCGTACGGGAAGTCTCATTTAGTGAAGAGAGGTAATATTCAATCTTCAAAGTTACATAAATGCACGTTGTTAATAATTTCAGCCATTTATCGTATTTTGGATATTTGCGCTGTTTTAAACGTTTAATTATTCATAGCGAGCAATAGCTGACTCGTTGGAATTGTTTTGAAAGCATTGATTTGCTTTTTTAATACGAAAGCCGTAACGACGGTTATTTCATAGAATTATATGCGTGACGATAATATTTCGTCAATTTCTCGAATCATGCAATGCCTTAAAGTGCGTGTAATGATTTTTCTTATGTGCGTAAAGGTTTTACGTAACAAACACCGTGATGATAACCGCGTACAGCGTAATTGCATAAATAAAGTGCGAGCGTTAAATACACGTGCAGATATGATGCATTGCAGGATTCAATATTTATTTTATTGTTATTTGGGAAAGGTAACGTAAGAAGAATGACATGTAGTCGCAAGTCTATTATAAATAATTAAAGTAAAAAGTTTCATATGTAATTTGATATCTTAACATTTCCGAGAATTAACCGTTAGACTTGTTCAGACTAGTCGACTGCATGAGCGAGAGAGATAGCAAGATCGTGCGGCGAAGCCAGCGTCTGATTGGTTCGAGGCGCGATAGTGGGGAAGGCGCTTCCCGAAATCTATATAAGGGGAAGCGTAAGCCGAGGTCGAGGAGTTTGAGTTTGACGATTGAGAGCGAACGTGCGGTTCGAGAGTCTCTCATACGTTTGAAGCTTTCGTTAATCAATAAATATTTTCGAAAGATACTTCGCGTTATTATAATTGTAATTCTCAAATATCCCGGGTCACGTCGAAAAGTGTGTTTACATTACCTCACCCTGTATTGCGTGTGTGTGTGTGTGTTTCAAAATATACTCAGTGTTTTATAAAGATATATAACGCAAATCAGTTATTGAAAGACCTTTCCTATCCCGGTAATTCTTCGAAATTATATTCGTGCGACACTTTGATACCACGAGGGAAGATATCCAGATAATTCTGAGAGGAAGGAAGGCATCTCAAGGACATCTCAAGGCGAGATTCCGATAACGTTCTACGTGATCGTTTTAAAACGTAGTGGCGACCATAAATAAACATCGAAGTAGTAAGTCTCTTTTCTCTGAAGATCCTATGTTCGGTCACACTGTCTCATCATTCACAATCGCGTGATCGAGTACAATCCATTGACCAATGTAGTGCGCAAAATAGTCTGAGTGTTCGCGGCAACGTCGACGAAAATTTTCTCTCCCTTTCACTCTCGATAAAAAATTTTTGAGAAGGGAAAGGGGAGCAGGATATAAATCAGAGTGTCGCGAAACGCGCGTTATTTCTCTCGATTTACGCATTTTCGCACGAAAACATCTGCCGTCCTTAACGAGTGATGCAATCGTGTGACACTACTACGTGTAATAAATAATAAAGAGATGGAATGTATTATGTAACTGTGATAGCAACATTGCAAAAACTGACATATTATTTGATCACGGCCACCATCACTCGGTATCTAGTCGATTAGTGTCTATTAGTCGCCCTATTAGTGTCTAGTCGATAGGCGAAGTTTGCAGGAAATGCAAAAGATGTTCCTGATATAAAAGATATTTTTAATTTTAAGTTTGTTACATTTTGATATTATTGATTTAATACACATTATAATTATTTCGTTTGGTGTAATACATTTTATTAATAAATAGGAATTGTGAATCAGTATACTTTTATTCAACTTCCGCAACGCGCTCATTGCCTTATTATAAATTTAATATTACAGTTATATCTATTGTTATATTGCCGTAAATATAAACAGCAATATTACAGCAAGTTTAATTGTTATATTTAATTGCAATATTGCAGTTATATAACAGCTATCATACAGCTACGCCAACTGTTACGTAATAGTTAAATAACACGTTACGTAACATGTTATATTGCTGAGTCGGAAATTGTAACTTACATGTAAATTACATTCTGGTTGACCGACAGGTAACCAAGGGCCACCCATCGACCACACGGAGCCGACGTTCCTGTGGCCAATGGCCATCTTTTCCAAGATGGCAAAAACGGCGACAGAGGAACCAAGTGCGGCGTTGCGGAGGCGGCCGGTCATAGTGAGTGTAGAACACACGGCTGTGAAAATCCTCTTGCCTGATAGTCGCCTGATGGACAAAAATGGCGATTTGCATAGCGAGATAGTGGCAAAGGATGCTAACAATAATGAACAGATTTTAGGTTAAGTTGTGACCGGACGTAAGTTTGGTAATGCCACGACTCGGAATAATTATGACGTGAATATCGGTCGCCACTCGGTTTTAATCTTTGCCTACCGAAAAAGATATGATTTGTGATCACTGACCCTTTCGCTGACTTTGCTAATTCCTTTTTTCTTCTGTTTCAGGTCCCCTTCCGGAGGATGGATCACCGCTGGACCGTTGCTGTGGACCGTCGTGGGACTGCTGCTGTGCACCGCTAGACTGCCTCGGGACCTTCGCTGGACCGCCGCTGGATTACCGTTGGAACGCCGACAGGTAAGTAGGGACAAGTAAGTCATGAGAGTATGGATCGACGCACAGAAAATTTTAATGATTGTCACTCGTTTTGATTTCAGGTAAAATTTGATTTATTCTACCGTTCTCTGTGAGTACAATGATTATTCCCGTACTCGGATTGTCGCACGATTGTGCTTTTAATGCGAATCGTGAATGCACGATTTATTGATAATCGGTCGATGGGTTCTATGTTCGTAAAAATACAAGTATTTCGCGTTGTGAAAACGTAGTCACGGTTAACGCGCTGCTCGCGGGTACGCCCCCGATTGTAAAGAGTATCTCGGTGTCGACCGTTCGCGTTGAGATCTCCCGGGCAACTCCTCGACCAGGCAACCGCTCGCGCTTACTCGGCTGCTCAGCCTCCGCTCGGCCGCTCGGCCTCCGCTCGGCCGCTCGGCCTCCGCTCGGCTGCCTCAGCCTCGTCACATAATCATGCGCCAGCGTGACCTGCCTTCGTGCCTTTGTTACCCAGTCACGCCGCACCGGCCACACACGCTTCCCTCAACGCTTGTACACGTGATTCCATTGTTTGCCGCTTGCGTTGTCTATCTCGGACAATGAGCGTCTTCCGCATTCCTCGCGCACGGTTTTTGCATATTTTTGACACTCGCGGCTGAATAACATGTTATTCTCACGCTCTATCTATCGGCAGTTTTTATGTGTTTTCGACATTCCGGCTATACGTTTTTGCCTGTTTTCGCCATCGCGTATGTCGAAAACACTTTCGCTCGCACGAAATATTATCCGCGATATTACGTGCACGTTATCGTTTTCCGCATCCTCACAATCGCATATTAATTTTCACATGACGCTTCACCCCGGGATTAATTCATGCTTTAATTACTATGCCTCTCTTGCTTTGGCCAGCTATAGGCTGCAGCGTCACACTTACATGATTTACTCGATTTTTCGTTTGTGTCGCCACTTTTGCGACTCGGTACGTAAACCTGGGTCTCTTTAGACCCTTCACCACTTCCGGCTCGCGTATATCCGAACCGTCTGTCGGATCGCGACGAGACTTTAGTACGGGCCTTACCGGACCTCCCTATACTCAAATCCGGTGTCTATTCTCAGCGATAACCCTCGGCTCTCGTATACTCGAACCGGTGATCGGACCTCGTCACGGACCTCATAACGGACTTCCCTGTGCTCTCTAGATGTATTCCCGTCATAACTTCTCGCGGTTGACCCCTGGTTCGCGTTAACTCGACCCGGTGGTCGGGTCACGTCGTGTGCCACCTAGCGGGCCTCCCCGGGGTTGCTTTCGCGTCCCTACTTCTCGCGGATTATCTTCGGTTCGCGTAAAGTAGAGCCGGTAATCCGATAAAAATAATAAAAACGGCCGAAGGGATTCTATATGAATATGTGGATAATGACGGCAAAAATTTTATTTAAAATATTGTAAAATTAATAATATGCTTTATCGCCAATGAATTTCCACTGCTGTAGCATCAAAAATATAAAATCATTTTTTTCCTCAAGAAATACCACGTTAAAATTTCTATGGACAACACATCCGTGCTGTAGCGAATCATCATCAACAGTTGAAAGTGGTAAATGATTTGTGTGCGCATTGCTATGCGAAAAACTTTGTACAATAGAAATAGTGCATTTGAGATAAATGCGATAAAGCAATTTCATTCCAGAGAGCATAAAGGTGCCTTTTCATGCTGACGCTCGACGCTCATTTTCAGCGTCAAAATAGGTCACGTGATCAAAATTGACGTGACCATGCAACCGGTGATCCAGGGATCATCGATGGCATCATCATCATCCGACGCTGTGCGAGCCAGATCGAAGCCCACCGCAGAGATGGCCACGCAGAGGGAGGCAACGCCAGCGAGGGAGCAGATCCTTCCTAAAAGCGAAATAAAATTAGTTAGCGTTCCATCCCGATCCATTCCTAAACCTTCCAGCAATTCGAGCGCCGAGGCTGAGATCATCTCGCTGGACGCGAGTGACGGCGATGTTCCGCTCGACGAGTTGCTCCAACAGACGCAGGGACCAGCTGAGGAGGTTCCCGCCACGCAGCAGCTGTAAAAGAAAGAGAAAAGGTTGGTCTGCGTGAGAAAAGACAATATTGTTGTGAAACGGACTTTAAGTTTTATTTTGTTGTGAAAGGGCTTTAAAGTGCCTTAATTTAATGTTATTTCGGTTTTATGTTCCAAGGAAAGCGTTTTACGAGAGTTGAGACGCGTTTCAATGATTTAAGCGCGATAAAGCATGAATATTATAAAGTTTCGCAATATTTAGATTTAACGTCGTTTGTAAGTTTATATTTTGCTTTTCTAAGTCCATAGATGACTATAGATGCGTGTGATTACTCCAATTACGCGATATTTGATATTTCGACATAAAAAAGTCAAGTTCTTTATTTATGCTTATTTTAAGTATCTGAGGATACAAATCGTTTCAGAATACTTCACTTTAATCATTTCTATGCTTTAATTAGCTAATTTTGCATTATTTCAAGTTCAAGGTCACCAGTTGAAATAACAGTGCAACTTTGATTTTTATGACTCAGAACGTCTTCTGACGTTAAAGGGAAACGATTTGTATACTTGAAACGCGAATTCCGGCGTTATTTTACAAGTGCACCGCAACAGATGGAATATTTCATTTAAAGGCCGATTAATGATCGAACGCGATAAATGTGTTTCTTTCATTCGTATGAACGTGCCTATATGGTAAAAAGCGTTAATTTCTTATTATTTAAGAAGTTTAATTTTTCAAGGTCATTTGCTCAATTATGCACTTTATTGTGATTTTTGTGTTCAGTAGTCTTATTTGGACCTTTGAAAAGTTAACTATGGGATTTATAAAGCAAATTTCCCAAGATTATTAATTTTGACTATTGTTAATTAACAATTTTAATTAACCGTAATTATGGTAATTGCGTGTTAGATTCTCGTTCAGGGAGCTCTCAGAAGCTCGAATATATAATTTGTTTCGCTAAAAAGTGATTATTTAAAAGTCAAGGTCAGAATTGATAATAATAATAATTTAAGGTGTTCCTTCCTTATTTTCCTACATCCTTATTTTTAGGTTTCTTTAGTCAAGAGAAGTCCAACGAATCGTTTTTCAAGCGAGTAAATTCATTTATTAGAGATTTCACATTTTTTATAAACTATTGATTTTCTAGCGTGTATTCGCATATGAAAAGCCTTATACGGCACAGCGAGATTATATTCGTTCTTTAAAATTGCATTAATGCACGTTGTTAATTATTTCAGTCATTTGTCGTATTTACGATATTTGCAGTATTTTAACGATTTGATTATTCATAACGAGCGGTAGCTGTCTCGTTGGATTTGTTTTGAAAGCATTAATTTGCTTATTGCGATGCCGTGGTAACGGTTATTTCGATTAAATAATAATATGACGATTGTAGTTCGTCTATTTCTAGAATCGTGTAATGCATAAATGCGCGTGTGAAAGATTTTCAAGATTGTGCGTTGAGGTTCATAGCCGAGTACAGAATAATTGCCTAATTAATGCGCGAACGATAAATACGCGTGCGAGATTGCATTGCAGGGTTCAATATTATTTTATTTGTTATCCGGGAAAGGTAGCGTAAGATAGAAGGACATGTAGTCGCGAGTCTTTATTTATTCAGTAAAGTAATTTTTCCATGTAATTTGATATTAGCATTTCCGAGAAGTAACGGTCATTCCTGCACAGACTAGTCGACTACATGAGCGAGAGAGATAGCGAGATCGCGCGGCGGTACCGATTTCTGATTGGCCCGAGGCGCGGTAGTGGGGATGGTGCTTTCCGAAACTTATATAAGGGAAGCGCAAGCGGAGATCTAGGTTGTTCGTTGTGAGATTTCTTGATGAGCACATCAAGGAGTTCGTTTTAGCGATTGTTGCGAAAGTTGTCGAGCGTTGAAGCTTTCGTGATAAATAATTTCCGGAAGATACTTCGCGTTTCGCGATATGTGTAATTCGATCGTGCGTCAGCGAATATCCCGTGTCACGGCGTAAATCGTTGATTACGATACCTCGCCCATATATGTATTGTGTGTGTGCGTGAAGCGAAAATATACTCTGTGTTTTTATTAAAATATAAATCACGAGATACTCATTTAAAGACCTTTCCTGTCCCGATAATTCTCTGTAATTATTCGTGCGACTGACGTCACGAGGGAAGATATCCAGAATATTCTGAGAGGAAGGAAGGCATCCCAAGGACATCTCAAGGCGAGATTCCAACAACGTTCTACGTAATCGTTTCAAAACGTAGTGGCGACCGTAAATAAACATCGAAATAGTAAGTCTCTTTTCTCTGTTGATTCCGTGTTCGGTCACAACCACACTAGACGCCAGCGTCAACAACAAGAAGTTCGATTTTTCCAACTTCAAGCGTCAAGTCGTGTATATGCGTCTATGTACCAAAGTAGAATATTATCAGTTAGGTTAAGTAACTCATCTTACAAACAACTAAAATGTGTTCCGGGGATGAATTCGCAAGAAATGTTGAAAATGTAAGTTAATTTAATCGTAAGATTATATATGAATCGTAGGTTTATATATTAATCTGTTTTATATAAAATTATATTCAAGTCTCGTTCTCACGATTAACCATGTAGTACCGTCTTCCACGCTCAGTGGCGCCACAATCTTTAGAGTGATTTTTATTTTCTTAGGTTGTCCCTACCCATGCCCGATGCCATGCTTCATAACGTTTTTTGTGCTCGTAGGAGCCACAACTCAAAGTGTAGAAGAAGCCGCAATCGGTGTTTTTTATTGCGGCGCAATGTCTAAAAGGAAGTTGAGCGACGGAGAATTAATGGATGAGGTGAAAGAACAGATGAGGAGTCCGCGTAAAAAATTGAGAAAGCTCAAGCGGACGACTGGAGAGGTTAAGGAACCGCCAGTCGCCGCTATCGATGCCACGACGCAGAATCGTGCGGAAGACAAAGAGAATGGTGAGTATTAATAAGCCTTGCCTCCTTTATATGCGTCCTAGCGATGAGCCTTCACTAGAGGAAGGACAGATCGCATGTACGGCGATGAGCCTTCACTTGAGGAAGGACATATCGCACGTTTGAAAATCTCGCGGCGATGAGCCTTCACTCGAGGGAGGACAGATCGCACGATATAGCGAGTCAGTTGCCTAATTCTTGTTATTATGGTAGCTGCCACAAGCGAAGCAGGCGCTATCGTGGAAGGGGACGTGAACGAGGAGGTGAACCTCGTGGAAGACGACGTGAGTGAGGAAAAGTCGAGTTCCTCTACGTCGGCAGAGGCATCAGAGACTGATGAAGAGGCAGAAATTCCCGAGGACGCAAAAGAAGCAGTAGAGACCGCTGCGAGCCTCAGCAATGAGACTCGGCAGACGCTTTGTTTAAAAGCAGAACCGGCTCAATCGACTGATGTTGCCTTGCATTCCGAATTAGCGGCGGAATGGTCAAATTGGATACGAATAGGCCTTTATGGAGGAGACGAAGAAGATGAAAAAAAAGGAGGAGGAAGAGAGTAAGGTACGAGAGGAGATTATGAGAAAATTCCCTAGGAAAGGAGTTCTACAGGTAGAAGCCCCCAAACTCAATCCGGAAATCCTGGCATACATGTCAGCGGCGGCAAAAAGCAGAGACAAACATTTCGTCACCTCACAGAATGCGGTAGGTTCAACAATGATAGCAGTGGCTAAAAGCATCTCTCTGATCCTCGAGCTCGAAGAAGGCGAGATCTCGAGTACGCTCTTAAAGTTGTTAGGAAATGTAGGCAAGTTGCTAGCAGGCGTGCACTATCAACATTCAGTAATGAGGAGAGCGTTCATTCTACCTGGCATTGACGAAAAATATAGGGAACTGTTAAAAAAATCAGACATAACGGACGATTTATTCGGCAAGGACTTGTTTAAGAGGCTCAAGCACACGAAATCCATGGGCAAGGTAGTGGAGGACCTCACTCCTTATCGGTAAACCAAAAAACCTTTAAGGACTTCCAACTGGGGAAACCGAAAAGGCCTGCCGTCGAGTTCCAAGGGCCGTTCGCAGCAGGCTCGGAAAGGGGGCCCACAAAGATCACTGCAATACAAGGATCGGCAGAGAAATTCCCAGTGGAACAAACACGCGGCCACGAGGTCGACAAGGCCAAGCCAACGCAATCGCTAAAGGTGAGAGGTGTAGCCGGACGTCTAAAATTTTTTTTATAACAAATGGAAAGAAATTACTAAAAACAAATTTGTGCTTAACTGCATTAGAGGTTACGAAATCCGGTTCACGTCTCGGCCTTTTCAGGCAGCGATACCGACAGCACCGTTATTGCAGGGTAATCAATCTCTTGATGATGTTAAAAAAGCAATAGATAACCTGCTGGTTTTAGGGGCCATTAGACCTTGCGTCTCCGAGAATCCACAGTTCGTGTCCTTTTATTTCTTAGTCCCCAAAGCTGATGGAACTTTTAGATTTGTCTTAAATTTAAAAAAGTTGAATGAATTTATCCTAACTAAGCATTTTAAACTAGAAGATGGCCGCACAGCAGCAAAATTAATTTCCGAAAACGATTTTATGGCAAAAATAGATTTAGAAAATGCTTATTTTTTAATACCTGTGGACGAAGATTCTTCGAGATACTTAAGATTTATTTTCCAGGGCCAATGTTTTGAATTCCTGTGCCTGCCTTTCGGTCTCAATGTGGCTCCCCACATATTCACCAAAGTCCTGAGGCCAGTAGTGAATCATTTGCGTAAGAAAGGGTTTGCGTCAGTAATATACTTAGATGACATGTTCCTCGTAGCATCATCAAAACGGGCATGCGCAGCTAATATAAAAGCTTCGATAGAACTTTTAGAAAACTTAGGTTTCGTTATAAATTATAAGAAAAGCAGCTTAGATCTCAGTCAAAGGGCGGAATTCCTAGGCATAACTTATGATTCTTGCAAAATGGCATTAGAGTTGCCAGAACATAAGAAACAAAAGATGCTCAGTCTGTTAAAAGAGTTTAGGCCAGGAAAGATTTGTTCTCTTAGGCAGTGGTCGAGTTTTGTGGGGTCAATTAATGCATGTTGTCCAGCGGTTAAATACGGGCGTTTATACACGAAAGAATTTGAACGTATAAGATATTTAGAACTTTTGAAAAATAATGACGACTATGACGCAAAAATCTGTCTTCCGAAAAACCTCGAGTCGGTTTTCAAATGGTGGAAAGAAAATATCCCCGTTTCTTCGAACCCTATTAGGCAAGGTAATTATAAACTCGAAATTTTCTCGGATGCGTCCACCACAGGGTGGGGCGCTTTTTCTGAGGGAGAGAGAGCTGGGGGATTTTGGACGAAAAACGAACAGAAGCTTCATATTAACCGTTTGGAACTCAAAGCAGCTTTATTCGCCCTGAAAAGCTTTGCTAGTGAGTATAGGAATTGTGAGATACTTTTGCACATAGATAACACCACGGCGGTGGCTTATATTAATAAAATGGGGGGAGTACAACATCCGAACTTACACAGGATCGCGAAAGAAATCTGGCAATGATGCGAAATAAGAGATATTTGGTTAGTCGCCTCATATATCAAGTCTGAGGACAATGTAGAGGCCGATCAAGAGTCTAGGGTAAAGAATATAGACACGGAATGGGAATTGGCAAGTTATGCTTTCCATCAGGCTGTGAGAGCGTTTGGGCTTCCCAGAGTTGATCTGTTCGCCACTCAGTGCAATACAAAATGCAAAGAATTCTTTGCATGGAAGAAAGACCCAGAAGCAATAGCAATTGACGCTTTTACCGTCAACTGGGGTTTGCTCGGTTTATTTTGGGCGTTTCCGCCATTTGTTCTTATATTAAAAGTTCTTAAAAAGATCATAGTGGACCGGGCCACGGGCATAGTGGTAGTTCCTTACTGGACTAGCCAGCTGTGGTTTCCCTTGTTTAAAAAGCTATTGATCGGAAAACCACTGATTTTTAAGCCTTCGCCAACTTTATTGTTGTCCCCTTGTAGGTCCATTCGACATCCGCTAGCAGAGAGGCTGTCCCTGATGACAGGAAAATTATCAGGGAGTCGTTCAGAAGAAAAGGATTGCCGGACCCCGCTCTCGGCATCTTCGAAGTTTCGTTAACGGAGTCGACCCATAAACAGTACGCAGGGCCTTTAAAACAGTGGTGGTCCTTTTGCTCGATTCGGGGACTAGACCCCTACCAGCCGAAAGAGGGGGACGTTGCGACCGCTCTCCCCAAGGTCGGCCGTGCGACAGCAGGGCTCGCCGAGAGTCATGCTGGAGCGGATCAAAGTGCCAGCGGGCACGACACGCGCGAACGAGGTCGCCACGCCCTTGGAGGACGAGCGCGTCCCGGGGACACCCGACGCGTCGGCGGCAAGGACACCGGGGCCCGAAGGAGGATGGGCATACACGGAGAGCCCGGGTATACCGATCCAGCCCCCGATCCACTGGATTCCGGTCCCGGGGGGCAGGATTGACCCGCCCTCCGACGAGTTTCAGTCCGTCGAGCGGAGAGTCCGACGAGGACTGAGGAAGCGAGCCGACGGCGTGCGGAGCACGCGACACGTAGTTTAAGTTAGTTCGTAAGGCAAATAAAGATATACAATAGAATATAAGTTAGTTAGTAAGAACGCCGCATCGCGATAAGTTTCGTTTATTTTCTGTAGTCCGTATTAACGAGCCCGCGAGGGGAAATTACAATTCTTTATTTAGTTACCTATTATGCGCACTTACATTTTAGTTTGATTACAAGCCCGCGAGGCGATAAAAAGTTTAAGTTCCACGCGTACAAGCGATAAGCGCGAACCGCGGCAATCTCCAGGAATAAAGGCTACCAATGGCCTCCCCAGGACCTGGGACATCCAGCTACCAGGTCGGCGTCATCGTAAGATTAAAGAACCCCTAGTTCCCGAGCGGAACATCTTCCACAGGAAACAGGGACAATAACGAATTCCCCGACACCTGGGACAGGCAGCCAGAGGGTCGGCGCCAACATCGGCCCACGGGGTACCAAGTTCCCAAGCAGAACGTCTTCTGCGGGAAGAAAAGGTAGGAATCGCTCACCCAACATCTGGGGCACGCGACCATCGGGTCGGCGCCATCACCAGTCCAAGGGATCGCTAATTCCCTAGCGGAGCATCGTCCGCGAGAACAAGGGTCGGGAAACACTCCCCCGACACCTAGGGTACGCGACCATAGGGTCGGCGTCACTGTCAGCCCGCGGGATAACCAACATGCAAACCTGGTGCAGCGGCACCGAGAGAAGGAGGTGCGTACATTGTTCCGCGAGCGGAAATTTCCATCCGCGAGCACTGCGTAGGGCGTCACCGGGGAAAGGCGTGAAGATCATGCGGCGTAGTATGGGATCGCGGCCAATAACAGGCAAAAACAGGAAGAGAAAGTTGTGACGTCACGCCAATCGGCGAAAACAACCCGAGAGTGGGGGTAAACTACCGCGGTGGGGAGCCAGCGCGAGCCGCGCCACTCTTGGCAGTCTCTCGGGTATAGCCGTAGCGAATAGACGTGTCTCACTCCGCTCTTACAGTCTTACGCGTTATACTTAACAACCGGGAACTCCCGCGTGTCCGCGCGTTAAACCATCTCGTTCTACAATAGCGAGAGGCACACAGTTGCCATTACGATGTTTGCCGATAACGACGTTTAGTAATTCGGATACTTTATTAATTTCCGGAAGTACGTATCGAGTATACTACAACCGCGGACATAGTGTCTCGCGGCTACGACATATTGTACGGACAGTGTTAATCATCGTATGTAACAACCGAATACTCCGGCGTTTATTGCGCGCACGAACATTGTAACCTTGAGTGATAAATAATTGTGCGACTTATAGCGAAGATTGTGACGCATAAGTACGACGATTGTGAAACGGCTTGTAGTGCTGGAAGAATAAGCTACAATTAAAGAATTAGTAATTCTGAATCAATAGTCTCGACATTAATTACACAATTACCCATACTCACCTGATACTTACCTTGTCCATTGGCGATGATCATTCGTGGTCCAGCGACGATCCGGTATGCGATGTAAAGCGAGGATCCGGGGAAGTCCAGCAGCAGCAGCGGTGATCCATCCGGGGCAGGAACTGAAACAGAGAAAGAGTATTAGCGCGTAATTAGTGATAATTAGGTAGACATCTGGTGATCCGGTAGGCGATGTAAAGCGAGGATCCGGGGAGCCAAAGCAGCATCGACGGTCCATCTTGGGCGTCCATCTGAAACATAAAATTTAATATTAGTAAGGGATACGAAGTCCTCCGACCTTCTCGGTGGTTAGAGGTTAAACCGAGTGGCGACCGTGAAAAGGGAAACCATAACGCGTGATCCGAGCCTTTAAGTGACTTCGTCCGGTCACAACGTCATCCAATTTTTAACAGAAAAATTTGAAGAAGGAGCGGCGTATGGATCCTTGAACTCGGCGAGATCGGCGATCTCCTTGATTAGTGATAGGAATTTAGATCAGAATAGGAATATCGCTAGATTTTTTAAAGGTGTATTTATGCTTAGGCCGATAAAACCAAAATACGATAGAATTTGGGACGTGGATATAGCGCTTTGGAAAATCGAAGAGTGGTTTCCCCTGGACGAGTTGTCTCTTGATCAATTGTCCGAGCGTCTCGTGTTACTACTGGCGTTAGGCACAGCGCACAGAGTGCAAACGTTGGCTTCGATCAAGTTACCGAACATTAAGCGTAACTCTGAGGGGTATGAAATAGAGATATCCGATCGAATTAAGACCTCTCGTCCAGGAGCATACCAGCCTTTTTTAGTTCTACCATTTTTTCCGGAAAATCCTAAATTGTGCATTGGGTCAACGTTAGGCACATATATCCAAAAGACAGCGCAAATAAAAGGAGAAGTAGATAATCTCCTTTTAACAACGAAAAAACCATTCAGAGCGGCATCAAAAACAACGATAAGTAGATGGATCAAGACAGCGATGTCTCGCTGCGGGATAAGCGAAAAATTCACAGCTCATTCAACAAGGCATGCGGCGACGTCGTCAGCTTTGAAAAAGGGAGTAAATTTGGAGACAATTAGGAAGACGGCAGGGTGGTAAAAAAACTCGCAGGTTTTTGCCAAGCACTACAATAAAATTGTTGTTTCGGCAAATAGTTTCTTTGCGGAAGCTGTTATGCATTAAAAAAAAAAAGAGGTAAATAATAAATATCGAATAAGTAAAAGAGAAAATTCCTTGCAAAAGCGGTTATGCACCAGCGATGTGCAATATGTAAAACTATGTTTATTTTAAGTTGCTAGTTTAATCGTTTTAAGTTGCTAGTCGAAAAAGTCGTTCTTTTTTTTCTATAATTGGTAGACAAGACTAGTCATGTTCCGTACTTATTACCAGAAGATGTAACAAATAAAAATTACTTTCTCTGAACATCTACATGGTTAATCGTGAGAACGAGACTTGAATGTAATTGAAAGATCAAACGATCTCATAGAGAGATGTTCGATCGTAATTATATAAAAGTCTCGTTCGAGCGATTATTCCCACCCGTTGTAAACACATACTTCCCTACCCGAATCGTAAGATAATTTTTATTTGACAATAATGAATTCATTAAGCTCTAAACTTTATGAAGCATGGCATCGGGCATGGGTAGGGACAACCTAAGAAAATAAAAATCACTCTAAAGATTGTGGCGCCACTGAGCGTGGAAGGCGGTACTACATGGTTAATCGCTCGAACGAGACTTTTATATAATTACGATCGAACATCTCTCTATGAGATCGTTTGATCTTTCAATTTTATACGATTATATTACATTCGTTATTCAACAGAAATGCAAAAATACTTGGGATAAGTAATTATAAAGTTGAAAAATTCTATAAAGTTTAATTTTTCGAACTTCTATTAAAAATAAATTTGAATATTTATTAGTAATTTTCATGTTTAGCTTAATGTCGAAACATGTGGTATTTGTTTTGACAAAATTAATAATGATATCTCAAAACATCCGTGCTTCAAAGGATATAAACGTTTTTTTTATCATGATGCAGAAACATCACAGTTGTATCCTGTGACAGGTAAATAGATATTTATTATTAATAACAATTATTTGTATGAATTAATAACTATGTATTTATTTATCTTCAATAAAAAATTTCTTGTAAATTTTCTGGAAAATTCAAATGATGATAATGATGGTAACAATGATGAAGATTTACAGTGTGTAGATAATTTTGAAATCGAAAAAAGTAAGTATAAACAATGATTTGCTTAATGTTGATACTATTAATACTATTGATACTTGTTAATAATTTTTTTATTATAACATGCTATGAATTTCTTAAAAGATTCATGTTTGATAAAACAGTGAGTGTTTGCGTATATAAACGCACATTAAGATCGGTTACATTAATTGTTTGTAAAAAGTTAATATTTATTTATTTATTTAGAACTACTTTAAACTTGGGTTCCACTGTGGTAGAGTGTGCTTCCAATTTTGGAAATAAAAATAACACATCTCTCAGTAAGTTTCCAACAATTTTTTAGTTAATTAACATTTAATACGATTATAATTTTTTATAAACAATAACAAATAATCTTTAGATAAATCTTCTCGAAAAAGAAAAAGACAAAACAATTTATCAGGTAATGCTCTTGAAAGGATTGCTGATGCCCTTAGTACAAACCAAGAAACAACAATATCACTACCGCCTCCACCAGAAGTAGATGAAATTGATGCATTTCTAATTCTGTTAGGCCACAGAATAAAAAAATTACCCCAAGAAAAGCAAATAGAAGCAATGCAGAATCACTTACAATTATCTTTCAACTTCTTAAGAGAGTAACATTAATATTTCCATTACTTGACAATATTATATAATTTTTTTAGATCTATATTTTTTTTCTTATATTTGAACAGGCATTACATATTTTTTGGAGTTTAATTTCTATGTAATGCAGCCTGTGCAATTTCCAGAATTACAAAATATTAATTTATCACCATTCGTATTACATAGATACAGTATTGAATTACAGAAATAATTTTTTTATGTTTGTTCAAATAAGATAGCGTGAATATGTTAAGTGTTACATATAAAATATATTAACATAAATTGATTTTTTTTATTATGTAAGTCAGTTTGTCCTGTATGTTATCTTTTTATTTTATTATGTAAGTTGACTATTGTGTTGACTTTTATGTATACAGGTTTGTATACGATTTTATGTATACGATCTTTATACAATGCTTATTTTTCCAGATATTTTGCAGTTTTAAGTTAAAAAACTCACCCTGTATACATAAATATACATAAGTGTGATTACAAATGTGATATTACATATTATACGATATAGTGATATAAATATGTGATTACAAATGTGATATTACATTATATGATATAGTAATATATAATTACAAATATGAAATGTAATTATATATAAGTATGTATTAAAGACTCTTAGAATTTCAGTTTTATTTGTATCTCTTATTTTTTACTATGTTAGACATACACACTAATTAATAAATACAACACAATAACATGTAATAGACTGAATAAAAAATTTCCATACTAATATATAATGTTAAAATTTGTTTAGCACTGATCAAACTGCCATGGCAGTTGCCACAGCACCTTCACTGTTAAAATAATGACAAAATTCATTACGTATCTTGATAGCTGTACGTGAACTATTATTTGTACTGCATCTAGTGATATCTATTAATGCACTGTAGTTAGATAAATCTTGCCTCCAACTATCAGGAATAAATCCTTCAGGTCCATCACGATCTACCATTGTTTCAAGTACATATTCAGAATCCTCATAGTTTATTCGAAGCCAATTATGTAAACACACAAGAGCTTGAATGAGTTTCGTAGTTTTATCCATTTGTCTTCTCAAAATCCTCCATTGGCTACTGAGTATACCAAATGTATTTTCAATTATTCGCCTTGCTCTACTTAAACGATAATTATTGATAATTCTGTCTTCATTAAGACTTTTCCCTAAATAAGGTCGCATTAAATATTCTGACAAAGGAAAGGCTTTATCTCCTATTAATACGTAAGGCATATCAACTCCTTCAAATGACAAAGGTTCCCATTCTGGCAAGTTCATCTCTTTATTTATGAATTTTCGTCCTATTAAGGAATCTCTGAAGATCCCACCATCACTTTGTCGTCCATATGCACCAATATCAACAAAAGTAAATCTATATTTAGCATCACAAATAGCTAAAAGCACAATACTGTGACAATTTTTATAATTATAATAAAAGGAACCAGCATTAGCAAGACACTAAAATAAATAATTGAAAATGTTTTTTTATTATTACGCAACAAATAAAAAAAATATATATAATAAATTTCTTCATATACCTGAATTACTATATGTTTCCCATCAGTTGCTCCTATGCAATGATTAAAATTCCACAGATCCTCGAATTCTTTTGCAATACGTAACCATCCATTTTTGTTAATATTTGATGGTAAAACTTCTGGTTGAAGACAATTCCATATTGCTTGACATGTTTCTGATATAATATTGCTCACAGTAGTCAATCCGATTAAATATTGATAATGTAAAGATGTCATCGAATCACCAGAAGCTAAATATCTGGAATATATAGATTAATTTAAGTTACAAGTACATTATTAATTAATTATTAAAAAGTATTAAAATTATTCAAATGAATAAATTATTGTAATAACAAAGATGTTAGAAATAGAAAGAAATAGAGAGAGAGAGAGTAAAAGGTAAAGAGAGTGTGGTCTTGTATCCATGTGTTTCATTTATGTGTTCGTGTATTTTGCCGCGCGATCAACGCAGACAGCGCTGCGCCGCAGACCTCGATCACGTGAGAAGGGAGAGGTTCGACGTTGCGCCGCGGATACGGTAACGATGGGTGTGAGTGAGACGGCGCATGAGACGGCGCGTGCGCGGGCCGTGCAGGCACAAGCGTGCGAGCGGCGAGCGGTTATTCTTCCTTCGACCGTGCGAGTGTTCTCTGCATTGAGACGATTCGGTTGCGTCATACGATATTGCGTCGAACGATCGTTACGATATCGTGTATATTTCTGTACCTTCGCGGTCGTGCTATTCTCTTAAAGTTGTAAAGCGATACTCGAAAAGAGGACATTCACATTCATTGGATCGCAAGTTACCGAGTGCAGTCATACTCGCACGAAGGAAAGCCATCCGGCATTTTATATCTGAAGGAAGGAAGGACGTCCATCGTCAATCCATGACGATTCTTAACTCGCAGGACGTCAATACCATTACCAGTGGACAAAAGGTGCCCTTACGGGTGAGAGGCGGGCTATATTGCCCTGTCGAATATTTCATATACGAGAGAAGGAAGGTCTGCAATTCTAAGGTAAATCTTCGATTTACATCTATTCAGGTGATATGCTCGCGAGCGGTGTTAAGTTTGGTAAGACAAAGTTCATTACCAGCTTAACTTTCTAACATTCGTTACAGAGAACGCCAGATCTGCGCGTTTCAAGGAACTGCAATTCTGCAGAAGAGACCTTCCAGTTTTTTCGAGAAAGCTGAGCTCAGTGTAAATTCAATATTTCTTTGAACGGTTGCAACCGGTATATTAAATTACAGTCATTACTTAATGGCCATTTCGAACATTCTAGTATTACGATAAATTTTGCTATGTAAAGAACGATTCCGTTAGTAGATTATAATTCGTTGTATAAAGCGTTTTCTATATATTCATTAAATTAACTTTCGGCGATATTACGTTACATTTGCGACAGTCCACTGCGTACTAAAGATAAATTCCGACACTTAGAAAATCTTGTTCTCGATCATACGACACGTTTCACGATTCGTACTTTCCGTTATTCAACGACCGATTATAATAAGCTTTACTATTAATAATATCGTTTCAATCGCTGCTTGAATTAATACGTTACATGACTTGAAGCTGAGTTACTTTGATTCTCAGCAATTATACAAATTACATACGTCTCATTGCTAATTCTTTTCTTTGTTAAAGAGTGGTTTTTCCTTCTGAAACGAGACGAATAATAACGTATTGTTTCATGCTTCATTGCTTTCATATAATGTGTGATCTGTGCATGATTATTTATGTATTCTGAGTTATCATGAATGATCCTTTTATAAAAACGTTTCTTTCGAAGGTTGAACTTTAATAATGTTCACATTCTATTTAAAATAAAGTATCATTAGATACGAATCTAAGTAAAGCATTTCTTTTTGACAAACATTAAAACAAACAATCTGAATAATGATACAGTGAGATAGACTACGAGTAAAGGGATTATTCAAAACTATTATGTTTTTTGATTTATATCTTCATGTATTGACTGATATTTGAAATTTATTCTGTGAATTTATTTGTGTATTCGACCATTTATCACACTGGATACAAGACTGAGAAATACACAGTCTCTCAAACTAATCGACTATTAAATTGATGTGTCGTTCCTTCCCGAAATTTCGAGAATTCTTCCACGTGAGCCTTAGATTTCTAACAAAAGATATTTATTGTATAAAAATGTTTTACCTCAAAGTTAATGATAAATCGTTCTGTTGCTGAAATTGGTTCTCTGCATAAATTTTGTTTAGAAATTATAGGTCCCACCATAATTAGTAATTCCTCAAATTGTACACGTGTCATACGAAAATAGTTAAGGAATATAGAACTGTCTAATGAAACTATTGGAAATAACGAATGGTAAAAACCATGCCTCTTTCGTTCTTCAAGTAATGGATTCACCCAGAATCGTTTCTTCGAATATACTTGTTTATATTGCTCATTTTCCAATAAAATTATTAAAAGTGCAGCAACAATTCTTTTTCTCTTTTCTCTTTTTCGTTTGTTAATTATTTTTAAACAATCATGATGCCATAAATACTTATATGCGTGAACATTCATTTTCCAATACAATAATTACAAATGCATCAATTTTTAGTTATTTGTAAGATTGTTGAGTTATCTAACCTAACTGGTGATCTCCTACTTTAGTACATACACGGCTTGACGCTTGAAGTTGGAAAAATCGAACTTCTTGTTGTTGACGCTGGCGTCTAGTGTGGTCACGTCAATTTTGATCACGTGACCTATTTTGACGCTGAAAATGAGCGTCGAGCGTCAGCATGAAAAGGCACCTTAATGCCATGCAGTACAGCATCATTTAGGAATAAAAAATCTGTTAAAGAAGAAAATGATTCACATGGAATTTTATGGACAGATAATGAAAGCAAAAAATTACTAGAATTATATTTCGAAAATATTAGACAAATAGGCCACATTTAAAAATAAGAAATGTATGTGGGAATTTATAAGTAATGAAATCACGAAAACATTTGGAACTTTTTATTTGTCCGTGCAGTGCGAATACCAATATAAAAATATGTTAAAAAGAAGAAATGCTGCAAAGAAAAATAACAAAAAATCAGGGAATGAAAACTGTAATATCGACTTTGAAGAAGAATTTGAATTAATCAATAGTATCGACGATAGCATCGAACCTTGCGACCGCACCCTTCCGGAGCACCGCGCCGTCCGAAGCTGGGCTCCCCCCGCGTGGTACTCCGCCGCGTGGAGTTACCCAAAGGGGAACCTGCCCTTCACACCGTCACAGCGAACGCCCCGCTCGAGCCGAACGCGAGCTCGGAGGCGATGCCGGAAGCCCCAAGAGGGGCGTGCCCGTCGATGCCACCGGTGCCAATGATGTCGGCGTTAAGTTTGCCGATATTGAGCCCGACGCCCCCACCATTGATGGACGAGATGATAGCCGCATTCGGCTACGGACGTCCGATTGGTCCGGAGGATCAGCCGTCGGACGATTTCGCCAGCCCATCCAGTGGTGAGGAGGAGGCCGACAAAACGTGGAAGCCCGGCGTGTAGAAGGGGCGAAGCGAGTATGAGGGCTGAGGTAACGCGACGCGTATAACAAGTTTGAAGTTTCGTTTATTTTACGTCGAGACTGATGAGTTTAAGTTATTTAGTTTTCATCCCGTTTAGTTTCCTTTTTCCTTTTGGCGCGCCTCAGATTTAGTTGTAAGCAATTAGAATATAAGTGCTGCGGTCCCATATGGCCATCATTATAAGATTACGCCCGTAGGGCCGTTTTTAGATTAAGGTATTAATTTAGGTCGCTGACTACGTAAAAACCTTAGTTCAGTCGGTTCACAAGTAGGAATATTAATTTTGACGCACAAAGGTCAGCGCGACAGTTCGTGCAAGTGTTTGGTGAACCGCAACAATCTCCAGGAATAAAAATCCGAATCGGGAACAGACGGACGTGGTACACGCGGTTATAAGGTCGGCGCCGTCAACGGAACACCAGTTCCGGAGGAAAGCATTTTCCTTGAGAACAAAGGCCCGAAGTGTTAACAGACGGACCTGGGACACACGCCTATAGGGTCGGCGTCGTCGGCAGGCCACGAATTCCCATGACGAGCACCTTCCACGAGGACAAAGATCCGAAATGTAAACAGACGAACCTGGTACACGCGACTGCAGGGTCGGCGTCGTCGGCAGACCACGGATTCCCATGACGAGCACCTTCTGCGAGAACAAAGGTCAGAAAGAGCACCCGTGAGATCGGGGAGACCATCCCACAGGATCTGCGTCAACGGCCGACGACACGAAAGTCATCCGGACATCTTCCCCAAAGAGTCGGCTCGGAATCGGTATGGAGGGCATCTCCAAGGAGGTGCGCACGGGTCTGCGTCAACGGCGTCAAGAATTGGAAAAAAGTGAAGACCTTTTGCAGCGGTGTCGAGAGAAGAGCAGCCCCGCGTCGTATTGGGCGTGGAAATTTCCACCCGGAAGCTTTCAGAAGAGAGCCACGGGGGACAGGCGTGACAATCACGCGGCGCGGTATGGGAGCACGTGGGAAAACACAAAAACTGCGAGAGAAAGTTGCGACGTCACGGCGAACGACGAAAACAACCTGAGAGTAAGAATGGTTCGAAATAGTGGGGAGCCAGCGCGAGATACATGGCTCGAGGCAGATACATGGTCTCTCGAATATAGTGATAGCGAACGGACGTATCTAGCGACAGTATAATACAATCGCGAACTCAAAGTTACGCGAATACGGCGATAGTGTACGGACATTGTTTATCGGTATATATAACAATCGAGAACTCCCGCGTAATTGCGCGTTAAACGCTCGCTCAACAATAGCGAAAGGTAATTAATTACCGGCGATATCGATGTGATCGTGATAAAGCGCAATTCATTGACGAAGTTGTGAAACGATCTGTAATAAGGAAACGACGATCTGGGAATAAAGAATTATTAATAAACAGAATAATAAATTTCTTTCGCCAGTGTATAGAATAACAATTAAAGCAATTTAAATCGACCGTGACTGGCAATATATAACATCATTTCGATATGAACATAGAAAAACCGTGAGCCAACTTGGTTTGTCGGATTCATACAGCACTTTTTCGGATCACATCGAGACATTATTAATTTCGACCAAGGGTAACATTTTTTTCGCAATAAAAAATTAAACTATTTAACAATTATTACGAGGGTTTTGTTCGACCATTAAACTATTTAACTTAGAAATTACATCAACGGACCAAAACCCTTGGTCGAAATTAATAATGTCTCGATGTGATCCGAAAAAGTGCTGTGTGAATTCGACAAACCAAGTTGGCTCACGGTTTTTCTATGTTCATATCGAAATGACGTTATATATTGCCAGTCACGGTCGATTTAAATTGCTTAAATTGCTTTAAAGAATTATTATTTCTAAAATAAAGTCTCAAGATTAATTACATAATTAACTATACTTACCTTCGACTTACCTTGTCCATCGGCGATGATCCATCGGTGACCAGCGGCAATCCGGTATGCGATAAGGCGAGGATCCAGAGAACCAGAGCTGCGGTAATAATTCATCCTGGGAGTCAGCCTGAAACAGAAAGGAGAATCATTAGTACGCGGGCGAAACTCGCTAACAACCTTTTCGGTTATCAGAAGTCAAACCGAGTGGCGATCGTAAGATAGGAGATTAAACAGCGCGTTGCGGGCCTCCACTTGTACCGTCCGGTTACAGCCTAACGTTTGTTTCGGTATAGGTCAATGTACTATAAAAAAAAAAATAGACACTTTGAGCAGCGAACATGAAGTTGAGAGGAAAATTCAGAAACCTTTAAACATTTTTACACTGTTACAAGACATTAATAACGAGAAATAAAAGCAGAAAGAGCGTCGGCATAAAGAAAAGATAGAAGTTCTTCGAGAATTATTTTCCACAAATAAAAAATAAATTATATTTCAAGTAATACTTTTTATATGCAATAACCAAAGTTTATATTATAACAATAAGCTTTTGTTACGTCCTGAGAACGCCACGATTTCCCTTTTTCGCTGAGATTCCTACTAAGCACTTAAAATACCTTTTAGGATAAGGATAAATAACCGAGCACGGACGGTTATCGATCGGCGAGTGAGCCTTGATCTCCTCACATTCCTTTTTTTTATGATCAAACTACCTATTTGTTTGGGCAACTAAAAAGCTACCTTCCAGATGACGAAATATTGACAGACGGGGATACGTGATCGGAATTCTATCAAGATAGTCTGGCCCATAACTATAACCCGGGGACACGACGCGCCAAAAAGGGGCTTAGTCCCAAATGGAGTTTACTCGGGATCTTTATTGCATCGTGCGACCATGCCAAAATTACCCGCGCAATGTTCCGACAAACGGAAACAAAATCTAAAACGTGGATTTAGAAATCTAAGGGCACGTGGCGGAGGTTTCTGTTTGCGATAGGTCTGCAATTAAGATTAAAAGGATATACATCGTCTGTCAACATTGGAACAGGGTCGCGGGACAAATAAGGAACCTTAATAAAAATCAGCGATAACCGAAAATAAGTGAGTCACTGGAGGAAGCGATGAGTTGCACCGCCAGTGGGACAGTGGGGGTCTTATGAGAAGGCCCAATGAACGGCCGGAAAAATCAATAACCGTCTCTAGCTTCCTAGGATAGGCAAAGATTTAAGAATCTACCTCTTGGGCGAGAAACACCCCGCCCAATAAGAAATTTTCTAAACAAAAATTAGAAACATCCCGCCAATATGAAATCCTTTAAACGCAAATTAGAAGAATCCCACCAACCACAAGTCCCAAAAAAACGAAAACCAGACACACCTCACATGAAATCCACCACTTCCACTCCTTACATCTTCCTATATAAACCCTGACATTGCGGCACTCCCTCTCAAAGCTTCTGAGTCTCTTCAAGCCTCCCAAGCTTAGTCTCGTGTTATTCTCGGATTACAATCGTGATCTCTTCCGGTTTTGAGTCACGATTCAGCACTTATTGTTAGAATCAGTGCAACACATCAGACCGCACACGGACGACTTGTTCCGTCTTTCCCCTCTACCAAGGGTCATTCGAGGCGCAGTCATCAAGTGCTCATCAATCGGTGTCCTCGAACTCTGCAAGTAGTAAGTCCTATACACACACATATATATACATATACCTCACCTCCCCGTTTTTTTACATATTCACGTGTTAGGGAAGTCTCTCAGTTATAACCCTTCCATCTCTCCTATTGCTTTGAGTTAGTTGGCTCGGTGGACTCGAGGTATGTTGCTCTGAGTTAACTGATTCGTTGGTGGACTCGGGGTACACTGCTTTGGGTTACCTGGGTCGGTGGACTCGAGGTATATTACTTTGAGTTAGCTGACTCGTTGGTGGACTCGAAGTACTTCTTAGATTTAATCTCCAAAACCTGAGGTGACTTCCCCGCACTTGACGGATTTAAATATTAACGATCCGCTAACTTGTAGTGGATTCGGCCGGTCCTACCCATAAGAAGTCGCGAAACGCCGCGAAACACGAGAGACGTCGCCACAAGCGGGCGCGGAAGGAAGCGGAGGAACTCTGTTCCTCACAGCCCGGTCTTTCGTGTGTCGCCACTCCACCGCCCCTACCAGCCTTCTCGGAGAAACCTTGTTCCTCACAGCAGTGTCGCCCCGTCGTACCATCTCGCCCTATTATTCTCCCATCTCGCCCTTCCCCCGCATCTTCTCGTCCGGTTTGTTGGGTGGCCCCATTCCGCGTGGTTCCCGTCAACCCCGATCCAGCCGCCCTCCTCGAACCCCCCGCTTCCCCCTTCTCTTCCCCAACTCCATCCCCGTCAACTGCTTCGACCGTTCTCGGGGAAATAGACGAACCCGAGCTTATCACATTAGATGATTAGATACAGAAATATGTTAAAATAAATTTAATTTATTATATTCCGTCAATTAGACATCCGACTTTTGTATGTTTTTGATACATCCTGCACTCAAACCTATCTCATGTTTAATTTGATTAATTAACCTAAATTTATAATAAATGTTTTGTTTGTATTAAATATATGTTTCTCGGTTTATTCATAACTTAAGATCTCTCCACTACTCATCCCTCTCTCGAGATTGCACAAGGTCCGATCCTGAGTTAAAGGGATTAAATTTCCTGACCCGAAAGAGGACCGACGATCGCACCGCTCACGGAAGGCGTCCAACCGTCCCTACGGACGTTGACCCTTCCTGAGCCATTGAAAGGTGCGTTCGGCTCGCGCCACGCGCCTCAGAGCGTGTACCTGCGAGCGATATTCTTAAGCATCTAGTTGCGTCCTTCCTTACCCCGACCCTGCTGGTTAGCCTTTCCCTTGCTTCCCAGTTTTTCTTATCATAATCCTGGGGTTGGACGTAACAGAACTTAAAAATTGGGGGCTCGTCCGGGATAAAAGTGCGATTTTTCGAGAGCGGTGATGAGTACAAGGTCTAAATCCGATAAAGCTGAAATTGACGAAATATATAAACAAGCCTTAGAGAATCAAGGCAAAATTAAACCCAGTAACACTACACCATACACATCCACTCCTTTTCCAACCATTAAAACTGCACCTAGACAAATCTTCCCTCCGAACGTTGGCAAGACTGCGGAGGACAAATCAAATATAACCGACGCGTCCGAATTCACCCTTCACGTTTCTGACGATTCCTGGGATAAAACAATATTACCTGCAAGATCAGTGTCACGTTTCCGACGATCCCTCGAATAAAACAATACTACCTGCACGGCAAGATCAGTATAATTCTTTTATAAGCATCGCGGGAACAATGGCGCACGCTAACCCTTTCGCGACATTAAAATACGCGGTAGAGGCCGTTCCCTTCTTTGACGGAAAAAATATACCGTTAACATATTTTATCGAGGGATGCGAAGAAGCAAAGGCCATGCTGCCCAATGAGGCAGAATCTCAATTCACTAAAATAATTAGGAACCGAATTGTAGGTGAAGCTCGCCGTACAAGATCAAGATTTTGATACGGTAGCTTCGTTAACAAAATATTTAGAACAAGTCTATGGCGCTGCTAAAAATATTTATCAGTTACAAGGAGAGTTAGGTTGCATGTATCAAAAAACAGAGGAAGATGTAGTAACTTACGCAAATCGGGTCAAACTGTTGGGAAAGCAGATATTAGAAGCACATAAAAATTCAGGACATGCTCTTCCCGGTCAAAATATTAAAGCCTCTTTAGAAAGGGACATGTGTAAATGTTTCATTAGAGGGTTAAAACCAGAAATCGAACAAAGAGTAACCAGAAATTTGGATGTCCAAGCCACCGTAGCCGACGTGTTGAGGATAGAAAGAGAGCTGCGCGATATGACAGATTTACGACAGGGTCAAGGTAATCTTGCAGGCAAATCATCGAACACTAATCGCTTGCGGGAAACCTGCCAGATCTGTTATAAGGAAGGACATTTAGCCTCTGACTGTAAGAAATTAACTCAGTTTTCACTACAATCTCACAATAAAATCGATCTGGGAACGGAAATTCTAATATGCCAGATATGTAAAAAACGCGGCCATGGCGCCGACAAATGCCGCCTGCGCGACCCTCAGACCCGACGACCCGTCAGTGTAATTCAAGAAAGTCATGTCACTTGTCAATTGTGTTCAAAATCCGGCCACAATGCTAAATCTTGTAGAATAAATACTATTAACAGAGTAAACCGACCGTAATATGTCAATGGTGTGATAAACCAGGACATTCGGCTAATAATTGCTGGAAAAAGCAAAATGAACAACACGACACGGCAAACAGAAAACTGTCTGTCAGATTTGTAACGATGTCGGGCATATCGCAAAAAACTGTCGAACTAAAGTAGAACAAAATGCAACAGCCAAAAACTCATTGTTCTGTCGTTACTGCAAGAGAGAAGGGCATCTCCTCGAAAATTGCGAATTACGCATTGCGAGTAATAACCGCAGGCAAACAATCAACCAGGGAAACTCCAATGGCCCTTCGAAGTCGAGTGTGCAGCAGGGGTCCGAACGGATCTCACACCCATCGACATCTCAGAAAACTCAATAGACAAAAAAACGATAAAGATACAACCCGTAACCGTAAATCTCGATAAACACCGTCGCGTGCCAACTATTCAGGTAGATTTCGGTAACCCGATTTCACACGTTACCCTTATGCTGGATACCGGTTCTGGCCCGAATTTAATTAAAGAAAAATTTTTGTTAAATAACAATACAGTCAATCACAATAAACTTTTGCAATTAAGCGGCATAAATGAATACCCAGTTTATATGCTTGGAGAGGTCAATTTATCACTCTTTGGAAAGCCAGTAGTTTTTAATGTAGTGTCAGATGATTTACCGATTCCACAAGCCGGTTTATTAGGCAACGATTTTTTTCAACAAACATCTTCAAACATAGATTACGCGACGGGACACTTAAACGTATCAGGAATTAGTATACCTTTCCTCTCACCGGAAACTATTACAGCTTTTCCACGGTCAGAATCTCTATTTTATATAAGAGTGGAAAATCCGGAAAAAAATAGGATATCTACCAAAATTAAAAATAGCCCACGGGATTTACCTAGGAGATACCATAGTGGAAAACAATTCCGGGAAGGCATATCTAAAGGTTATAAGTACTTTGGACGAAGAAGTGGAAGTTCAAGTACCAACCCTGCGTCTTAAACCATTAAATGAATTATTTGACAATCCTGAGTCAAATATGGAGGCGCATAATAACCGAGAAGAAATTGCGATTACACAAGTTAATCCTCGACACTTAGAGGATAATCAAGTTCATTGTGAAATAATTGACGAAACAAATAAAAAAGAAACGAAAGATGACAGCAATAACAAAAATAATTGTGCAAGTTTGAATAACGAAGACGGGTTTATAAATGAGAATAAAAATATGAAAGGAAATAAGAAATCAAGTAAAACTCTTAATCTAGATATTCAAGAAGAAGGTTTCCAAACCTCTCCCGAAGTGCTATATTCCAAAAATCCTGGAGGGGGAAGTTACCAAACCCCTCCTGAAATCCATGGAGGGGGAAGTAACCAAACCTTTCCTAAGTTATTAAATGATTCCAAAAATCCTGGAGGGGGAAGTAACCAAACCTTGAAGCCGCCGACTAAACCGGCTTCACGCGCATCGCGAGCAGGCGACAAGGGATCACCCCGAGTCGTACTGCGTCGATTGTCTGAGCAGGCGCTCAGGCTAATGACCGGGAGCGACCCCAATAATAACCGGATAGAGACCGATACCACGCCGGAAACCGGGTTGGTGCAGCAGCGCCAAGGCGAGGCCGCGAACGTTCCGGAGGGACAGCCCTCCGTCCAAGTTGGTGCGGAACCCGCTGCAGGGGTTCCGGCATTGGTAGAGGCGCAAAGCGCCACAGCGCCGGCATCCCAGCCAGAACCGCCAAGTGATCTCGAGGCGCTTCGAGCGATCGAGAGCGCCGTAGCCGAGCTGGAGGACCAGCTGAGGGAGGCGGCGTCAGCCGGGTCAACCGAGGTCCCAGCGGCCATCGACATGCCCGCGTTGGATGACGCGGACGGCGACATCCCAGCGGGGGATGCCAGAGAGTAGTCCCCAATGGGACGAACGAGCGCTCCGAGGACGAGGCGATGTAGTATAAAAGACCCGTCCGGCGCATTAGTCAGTAAGGCACCATATATACCCATAGGCTTAAGCAATAGAACATAAGTTTCTGACTCGGTCGATCCTTGTTTATTTTCGGGCCGTGGAGTTAAACCCAATTTATTTTCGTTAAACGTCCAGCGCAGGGACCGAGCAAATACAGCGCGAACATGGACGAGGCTACGGCCACACACAATCTTCAAAAGATTGTCCGCAGAACGACCGCGAACCATAACAGACCGTGGTCACTCAAAACGCGAACCGCGACGATCCCGCGAGAAACAACGACATCTGCCGGGAGGTTGAGACCCGAACAAGGGGCAGCGGTAGGTAAAATTATCGGCGGAGCAAGGGTTCGCAAAATAGCGTCCCACGTGGCAGTGACGCGAAATAGCGAAATCTGCCGACTGTACGGGCCCCAGCCACGAGGCAGGACCGAGTAAAAGACTAGTCCGAGCGATGGTACGCAAAATGGCGGACCATGGTTAAGACACGCGCGAAATACATAACTGACAATAATTCAGGGCCCACGGATAAGACAGGGCCAGATTAAACTTTAGTTCCGATACGGGAAGGCAAGATGGCGTCCCATGGCGAAAGCGCGCGATGGCAATGTAGGAATCGACTTTACCGATCACCCGAGGCTCGGACAACACGCAGAGGCACGATTAAGGCTGACTCTAGTCATGGTCCCCAAAATGGCGGACGGTTAACAATTTGATTGTTTAAACAATATCTGCCGGTTATTCGAGGCCCGGACAACGATCAGCGCGCGACGAAATACCGATCGGGCGTAATAGTCGCGAGAAAAAATCCCGCGGTACCGAGCGGATCGCGAAGCGAGCGACGGGTCCGCGACATAGGTAATTAGGCGCGGAATTGTAAAGACAAGCCCATCTGGCGAACTCACGAAGTCCCGAAGACGGGCAGAAATGACCGCGGGGATGATCCACCCTCGCGTTTAGAAGTTAGAATCCCAGGGCGAATCCACGGGTACAAATCGTATCTGGAGAAACCTCGGAACCTGGTACAACCGAATATCAAGTTCCCGTCGAGCTGAGACATCGGGTGCGAGACTTAGGGTACCGTCGCCAAAAGTCCGAACCAGGAGGTCCGCTGCGAGAACGGACACCGGGGAACGCTCTACTAGGTCACCGACAACGATCAGTTGGGGTCGGCGTCAACGGCGATTGACCAACTTTGAACCTAGACATCTTCCTCGGGGAGATGACCCGGATGGGGCATCGGGATAGTTAGTTAGGCGGTGCGCACGGGTAGCCGTCGACGGCGAAGCGTCAGACAAAAAGGTGGAAGACCACTACCCGGGAGCCGAAAGAGGGGAGTACCCGGATGGTACTACGCGTCGAAGTTTCTAGAAACGCGCAACAATAACAGCCCACGTAAAAACACCGTGATAGGCCACACCATGCGGCGTGATACGCGAAGAGAAAGTCGCAATAGCGGCGTGGTGGGGGAAAAGCATCGAAGTGGGGAGCCACAGAGAGGGAGGTCTCTCGAGGCAGTCTGCCGGAGATAGTCACAGCGACAACACGTATGTCCCGCGCGGCTAAGTTTTTCGCGATAACTTCGTACAGCGAAGTCCGACGCGGATGAAAAGTAAATCTGCTAACTGTCTATCGTCCGGGGATGTCCGCGTACCGCGTCAAAGTACGATTAAGTCGAATTTCGGAAAGTTACGGTACCACCGCGGTACTTGCGTGCGAGTGCGTGCGAGCGTCCGCTAACTTTTGTAAAACATCTGCGAAGTGAAGACAAACCATCTGTAATGCTAAAAGGGATTAAAGTGAACGATCAGTTGTGAAAATTAAACCGATTTATCATAAATACTTACCTCACACTTACCCGATCCTCCGGTCGAGATCCATCGAAGTCCCTCGTCGATCCACGGTATGCCGGTGAGCGCGATGATCCTGGAGTCCACGACGGCGATGATCCACGGTGCAGGGGTACCTAAAAGGGGGAAAAGTCAGAAGGGATAAACGGTGAAGGTTCCTGCCTACCTGATCCGCTGGTGCTGGTGCATCGAAGTCCCACGTCGACCTTGGTATGCCGGAGAGAGCGATGATCCTTGCGTCCACAGTGGAGATGACCCACAGCCGACAGGGAGCCATTAGGGGGAATTATTAAGCAACCTGACGGACCACCTTCCCAGCAACAGTTACCTTCTCGGTGGAAGGGTGAAACCGAGTGGCGACCGTGAAGTTAAGGGGACAAAGACGGCCCCGGCGCCCTGCTGTAGCGCGGTCCGGTTACAACCTCTCCTAAGTTATTAAATGATTCCAAAAATCCTGGAGGGGGAAATAACCAAACCTTGAAACCGCCTTCGGTAGCTCAGGCCGTTCCATGCGTGCCTGACGTTCCAGCCAGACCAGCAGCGATGTCCAGGAGGCCGAGCCAGGGAGCGGAGACTCGAGAGGCGACGCCAAGGCGTGAAATCATAAAAAATAAAGCCGAGTTAAAATGTATCCCCTCTAACGTTCGATCCTCTACTCCAATTCAAGAGGGAGACTCACAAAACACGAGTCTCGACGCCACCACAATTTCCATCGATGGCAGCGACGACACGCCGCCAGACGTCGATCAGCTGATAGCCAGTAGTCAGCTGATGATGCAGCCAGCAGGGGAGAACCAGCCTGACAACCAGAGGCCAGACTAGAGGTTGGTAACCTGGAAGAAAAGGAGAAAGAATATTTTAGTGTAAAGGTATTGACGCGAAACAATACTTACCCGAGTGTGACATCTAGTTCATAGATCGTTTTGATAATATTTGATAATCCAGTAAACTCTTCCAAACGAGTTGATTTGATACTGACATACAAGCATATTGCGATAGTTAGTAAGCCATTAATTATAGTGACACGTGACAAGATTCACTTTGATTAGTTTACGTTGAATATTCACGAAAGAGATAATCTCGTGAATTTATCGTTTTATATTTTCTTTTGAGTTATGACAAAGCTTTGAGGCGCATTCATATGATAGGATCATATTTCGAAACAATACTGTGAAAAAAAATCACTAGAGTAATGAAAAGCGTGATATTAAGTTAAGAATAACTTACGTGTGATCCTAGGACGCCTAATGAGCACATATGATTGATTTTATATTGATTTTTCGATTATTTACATTTCGGAGCAAAGTTTTTTATTTTGAAAATTTATACGAAATAAACGTTATATTCATGTTCCTAGAGACCAGTGGAACACACCCATATGGTTTGTTCGTTGAAAAACGTGTTGGTTAATTTTGACACCTGTTGATACCGAAAAATGAAATAATGATCCGATCGCGATGCAAGGCGATTCAATCGTTTAGTTGGAGCATTAAGAACCGGAATATAACGTTAAACGGGGAAAAACACTCTTATTTTAAGTTTTTACTCCGAAGGGGTAACTTTCGTATTTATTATGCGATTTCGTTTTTTAAGGATTTGTTTTGTTCTTAGAGACCTCAGGAACCGACCCATGTGGTTAAATAATAATATTTTACGATGGGTGCGTTCGGGGAGCTCGCTATTAGCGCTATTCGGCACTATCGGTGTTCGGAGAACTCGCTACCAACGCTACCAGCGCCATCCGTGACGTCATTGTCTGTAGCGTTTGACGTCATAACTCACGCTATCAACGCTCTTGCCTCGGAGGTGGTGTATGAGTAGCGTTAGCGTTTGCAAGCTCTATGAACAGTAGCAGTAGTAAATTCTAAGCGCATCTAGATTACTCATTATCCATGCACAGTTCAATTTTTGCCATTTGTGTAGCCGACCGTTAAGCGATTTATATACATTTTTGCAATTGCGATAGGATTGATACATTGTTCACTATTCTTTTTTGATACGCTTTTTAAGGTAAATCACACAATTCTCGCATGACGCTTTTGTTTTTGCTTCACGCTCGAAAGTTCGATACGAAATCTTGTTGGGATGAAATAACGTTTATAATATATACGGGCGAAAGTTTCCTGAACTCATGAAATTATTAGTTGTCATTGACATCCGCGTTTTCTGTCATAAAATTCTTGTAAACTTTAAAATAATTTTGTATCGAGAATTTACGAGTTTACAGTGAAGATAACTTTTGATATCTTTTTCAGTCCTGCTCGCATTTTCCGTACATCTACTTCTTGGAAAACACTGGCCCAGAAGATATTGAGAGTGAAATGGTTTTGCATTTTAACTTTTTTTCATGTTAATTTTTTCAACTGTACGTAAAAATGTACGTAAAAGTGAAAATGTATGATGCAGAAACGCAAGAGTATTTTACTGTTCAACTTAATCCCGTGGATGCACTAAAAGCCCGATGTGGTAAGTTAAAAGGCTTATGAGATTGTTTCTTATTTTTAGTTATTACTAATTATTACTTTACTTATTACTTTAAGCTGCGTTCAGAACTTTACTCGAGTAAAATTTTTATCTTTCTATCTTTGTACCTTTTACTGAGAATTGAATAAGGATAGAAGGATAGAAATTTCACTTGAGTGAAATTTTTGAACGCAGCTCTAATTATTGTTATTTGTAAAGTAAAAACTGTAAAGAAGGAAAAGGTAAATAACATTTTGTTTTGGGTTGTCTTGATTGTGTTTAACTTTGCTTGAATCCATCTCCGAGCTTTATTTATCCACCTGTCATATTCCATTTTATCTTGAAAACTGTTTTTATTTGTAATATCTGTTTTACGTAATTATCCATTTCCTTCCTTTCAGTCATCTTTATTATTGTTTGCATTTCTTTTTTCTTTGTTCTCATTTCTTTAATTCTCTCATTTCTCTGTTACCCCTATTTAGATAAGGCTTTTGCAAGACAATTAATAAAGCATGCACGTGAATTGAAAAATGACGAGGGTGAGTGCTTAATATAAATTGTTTTAACAGTATGAACATGAACAGTAAGGGTAATGAATTAATTCATCTTAATTGTTCGATATGTACATATGTCAAACAAATAATATGACATTAGTTATTTTTTAATTTTTATACACGTTTCATTTGTTGCAGATATTGTAATAGTATCGGACATAGACGATACAGTTCCAGATGATACAGTTCCAGACGATACAGTTCCAGATGATACAGTTCCAGACGATACAGTTCCAGACGATAGCGTTCCAAACGATGTATTTCAAGATTCAGTTCCAGATGATTCAATTTCAGTTTTAGACGCAGTTTCAAATGAAGAGGTTTCAGAGAGTAAGTAAATTATATGCTTACAATATACGGTTACATTTATTAACATTTTATTATATTACGTTTATTAACATTTCACAAATATAGCACAGTATATTAAATGTTTTTCTTTGTTAAACAGATTTTAGATGGTCTCATGAAGCAATTTTGCTTCTTTTAGAAGAATATCGTCAACGAGAACAAGATATGTATCTTGGAAAAATAAGACATAAAAAAATATGGGAACAAATTGCTCAAATTTTAACTAAAAAAGGCTACATGTTTTCTGGAAGACAATGCTGTACACGGGTAAACACTATGAAACGCACATATAAATCTGTGAAGGATTATAATAAAAAGTCTGGAAACGGTAGGCGAGAATGGAAATATTTGGACGTAAGTGTATAATGTATGTACATATATCACGTTTCAGGGATTGATATATTTTTTGGTGTAGACTAGTGTAATGATAAACTAATGCTTGGTTCAGAGATTAAGCGGATTGGTTTTATTAGTCTACACTGAAAAAGTTCCTTTCTCAATCCGTGAAATGCAGTGTACACTTGTATATAAAACAATAGTAAAACCATCTTTTCCTATTTAGACATAACTTTATTTGAAATTGTATAAATTGTTTAGCTGATGGAGAGTCTTCTGGGAGACAAACCGTACATGGAACCTTTGAGTACATTATCTTCCACTGGTGCAGAAACGATTAAAACAGAAAATCCTAGCTCCTCCCACAACTTAAAAATTCTTGGAAAATCTTCCAACGTGAATATTAGTGTGCCTTGTAAGTCAATTTTGTGCAAATCGTAATTTGAATCCAGACTTTTGGTGATACTTAAATTTAAATTTTAGCATTAGGCTGATATCACATTTGTCGTACGACGAATTTTTCAAGCGTGTTGACTGGCTATAGAAAAGAAAATTTCTAGAGACTCAAGAACTTTTTTTTGCTGCCAATTAACACATTCAAAAAAATTGTTATACGACAAATGTAATATCAGCCTTAGGCTGAGATTTTATATATCAATGACATTGTCGGACGTAGCGATTGACTGCGCGATAGAAAATTTCTAAAGATTCGAGAAATTTTTATTCCGCAGCTAATCGCCTACGTCTGACAATGTCGTTGTCGGATATATGAGTTCTCAGCCTTAGGCCTTAGCAGAAAAGCAGAAGCAAATCAGAACTGACTCATAATAGGTAATATGTATTGGCCCACACGGCATGTAATATTTGTGAAATATTGTTTTAATTGAAAACAATGTTTCACAAATATTACATGCCGTGTGAAGGTATATACTATTACATACTGCTTACTATAAGTGAGAGTTCTGATTGGGCCTCTGCCTTTCTGCTTTCTGTTTTTCTGCTAAGATGTGAATCCGGCCTTAGTCACAATACACTTTTACAAAAGACAAAAGATAAAAAGTACAAAAGACTAAAGATATATATTTTTGTACATTTACAGGTAAACGTAAGGCTAATGATGTTTCCCGAAAAATTGATGACGAACAGAAAGAGAAAAGACATAAGGAGAAGATGGAAGTCAAACATAAGCTGCTGGAAAAACTGGACAAACTTATCGACAAACTGTAGAATATATAACTGTAGAACATTACTTATATAAAGTTGTACAATACTCGCGAACCGAATCTGTACGCAATATAGAAAAAAATCGTATATTTTTATAAGCAATTAATTATTTTATTTTCTTTTAGTTATTTATCTAGAAAGCGACGAGATGTAGACTATGTTCCAAAATTTACTGCCAGTGCTGAAAATCTATAATGCATTTAACATATATTATAGATTTTCAGCGCTGGCAGAAAATTTTGGAAGTCGTAATTCAAGCATTTAATTTTATTATTATAATCTAAAAACAATGAAGAAGTATTGTACACTATGCTTTAATAAGTAACTTAATTATATGCGTCATTTAAAAATTTTGTTACAATTAAACTATTTGTGAGCTAGAAACTGTCTTCGACTGATATCACATTTGTCGTATGACGAATTTTTCAAATGTGTTGATCGGCTGTAGAATATAAAATTTCTAGAGACTCAAGAAGTTTTGTATTTTGTAGCCAATTAACACGTTCAAAAAATTTGTCGTACAACTAATGTAATATCAGCCTTAGACTATATTATTTCCTATTCTTCAAAAAGAAAACGAGTACTTTATTAAAAATGTTTAGAGTATATCAAAGTGTATACCAAAGAATATATGGATATTTTAATGAATTAGGTAATAACTTTTCCCTACTGGGTTTTTGTATTAACTGTAAACACATAAAAATAAAATCATACTATAAGATTTATTTTAGAATTTACTAATCTCCTTGTACATCCAGATTAAACAGTAATTTAATTTAACAATTTAAAAGTAATATAATTTAACACGTTTGCTATATGCGTGACACATGTCTTGAGAAACTGCTGTACATATATATAACTTAGAATTATTGGAAATAGAATATAAATTAAAAAAAAAATAAAAAGAAACTTGATACTCGCATTGGAATTGACGCTAATTAGTGTCGTTATGAAAACAAAACAATTAATCGGAGAAGTAATTGTATCTATCGCTCTTTCACGTCAATATAGCGCAATACATGATTAATACGCATTTGATCTTCCATCTAAAACATACAGGATCTTCAACGAAATAAGTGTTTCAGTAACAAACTAATTTGTGAATTAAAAATTACAATTCCCAATGCAGCTGCGACGTACGTGATACTAGTTTTAGCAAAATTGAAATTTTACATTCCGTTTGTATCGTCTCAGACACTCCCCTTTAATAATTAAATGAAAATAGCAAGCGAGATTCAGCGATCCCGTACCATGTGTTTATCTCCTTCCTGCGTAGCGATCTCACCTGCTCGGGTGGTCACGTTGCTGCCAGTTAAAATGGAAAACCATTTCACTCTCAATATCTGTATCTCTGGGCCAGTGTTCTCCAAGAAGTAGATGTACGGAAAATGCGAGCAGGACTGAAAAAAATATCAAAAGTTATCTTCACTGTAAACTCGTAAATTCTCGATACAAAATTATTTTAAAGTTTACAAGAATTTTATGACAGAAAACGCGGATGTCAATGACAACTAATAATTTCACGAGTTCAGGAAACTTTCGCCCGTATATATTATAAACGTTATTTCATCCCAACAAGATTTCGTATCGAACTTTCGAGCGTGAAGCAAAAACGAAAGCGTCATGCGAGAATTGTGTGATTTACCTTAAAATGCGTATCAAAAAAGAATAGTGAACAACGTATCAATGCTATCGCAATTACAAAAATGTATATAAATCGCTTAACGGTCGGCTACACATGTCTAATTCTTAATGTTTCGCACAGCAAATCTCTTTTGGCAGCACCAACACGTCCATCAAGAACATTTATAGCATTTTCCGCTACATCAATCGCCTCAACATCATTTATTTCAAAATCAAGAGCGTCATCTCTTTCTAAACAAATATTGTGCAATATGCAACAAGCAAGAACGTTTGCAGGAATTTGATCGACTCGCACCATTGCAAGTACAGTCAACAGACTTCGGAATCTTCCTTTCAACATTCCAAATGCTCTTTCAATGGCAATTCTCGCTGAAGAGTGACAGAAATTATAATTTCGTTGTCGTTCTGTTAAATGACCATTGTCTCGGTACGGTGTCATTAAATTTTCATGCAATTTTTAAGCCAGATCACCGACTAAGTGGCTGTCTTGTGGAAATTTTGTAACATTACCCAAGTAATGTTGCACTTCAGATTGACGGAACACTCGCTGATCATGTACGGATCCAACATTTCCAACAAAACAATGTATAAACTGGCACTTATGATCACAGATAGCCTAAACAAAAAGAAAAACATTACAAATAAATAATTACAAAATGTAATTAAAAATATAATGGAAAAATTTAAAATAAAACATGAAACATACTTGAAGTTGAATGGAATGGTGACCTTTCCGATTGACATAACATTCAGGGTACTTTTTTGGAGCTGGTATGTTTATATGGGTGCCATCTATAGCGCCAATAACTTTCGGAAAACCACTCGTGTTTTCGAATCCTGCCCACACTTCGTCTACCCTTTCACCTGTAGGCCACTTAATAATAATAGGCGCAAGCTCAATGAGTGCCTTTACAACACGTCTTGTAATATATAGTGAGGTGCTTCTACCAACGTTGAAGCGTTCGCATATTGAACTAAACATAAAGAAATAAAGACATAAAAACTGAATTAAAGATTTGATCATAGTTACACTGACATTGATATATACAAGGTAAGGCAAAAACAGTCGAAAATTATATATTTCAATAATCAAGAATAGTTTATAAAATATTTTGACAATTTTTTATATAAAATACTAAATTTCGTCAAACTTCACTTTTTCAAAGAAAAATCATTGCACAGCATAGTATATCTTCTTAATGTCGTATAACTTTTGTAAGAATAATTTTTTAGTATCACTAAAAATAGCGAAGATATTTAAGGTAGTAATTTTAAGTGCTTTACCCTGCATATATACGTAAAGAACATTCTGTATACAGCACGATAATAAAAGTAACAGTTTATATTTTTATTATCAAACACACAGATGTCAATAACAACCGGACATTACAAAAAATTATAACTTACCGAAAGGAATCTGGGGTAGCCATCCTCCATAAGGCCAACAAGAATTGCGTTCGCGGAGAAATCATAGGGGTTCCATTTGTTATTCTGTGTAGTCTGTACTCAATACGAGACAGAATGTAATTGCAAGTTTCAGGTAACATCCTTTTTTTTTTTTTTTTTTTTTACGTGAGGAAATCTTCTACTACCGGCCAGAGTTAGGCCGGTAGCCCCCGAAGGGGAAGACACCCCCGCCCTCCGGGGAGAGGACGGGGGTAGTGTGGGATTCCACACGCGTCCAAAGTGCGACGCGTGCAGCCTACCCACTAAAACCTCACGGGTGTCCAACTCTGCGTCTATGGGGGGCGTCCGGGAACTTGTTAACATTGCATCCGTGGCGCCCCCCGACGCCTAGCCCTGATTGGGCTATCTCCTCTGAGCCTTTTAAGGCTCCAGGCTCTAGGAGCCCAGTTATTCATTGTGACGGAGTGTGGACACCGTCCACTCCGCCACCCCTCCCTTGTTTACTGGGAGGATGGTTCGACGCCCGGTTGTCCCCGCTGGACGCCGAACTTCCCATCCTCCCGCCGATGCCCCCGTCGGGAGGAATCGGCGGAAGGTACTGTTACTCTCGTGCGGTTGTAAAAACCGCGATGGTTCAACTGTCCGTAGACAGTGAAAAAGGGCGGGCGTATCGAGCGCCGCAAGGCTTGTCACGCCCGTCCATAGAATCCTATTGTGGGAGGTCCGCCTGGGGAGGTTGTTCCCCTCGACGGATCCTCTCTGCCTCCTCTTTGGCGGACATTACCTGGCCACAAAAGGCCAGGAATGCCCGCCATCTTGATTCGTTCCCGACCATAGCCGCCACTATGGCCGGGAGGGAGAGGTCATTTCCTACCTCCCCCCGAAGGACACGGCGTTGCTCGGCCCAAGCTGGGCAATGCTCGAGCGTATGTTGCGCCGTGTCCCTCTCCTCGTCGCAGTGGTGACATTGCGTGGTGGCCTCCTTTCCTATTCTGTGCAGGTACACACCGAAGCATCCGTGTCCGGTGAGCACCTGCACAGCGTGATACGATAATCCGTGTCCCCGACTATCTAGCCACTCCGCTAGATAGGGCCGGATGGCATCGACAGGTCCTCTGTCCAAACTTGCAGTTGGCGAGGTATTCCTGCCATTTCCTTACGAGGACCGTCTTCTCCCGGACTCTAATTAGCTGACGGGCTCTGGGGACTATCTGCCTTCCCCCCGCTCGCAGCTCTTTCGTACGCCGGTAGACTTCGGCGTACTGGCGAGCTGCGAGCTCCAGGGGGGAAAGACCCGCCAGAACCGTCGCCGCCGCATGTGAGACTGTGCAATATGCACGTGACACTCGTTGGGCTAACGGGCGTTGTATTTGTCGCAGCCTCATTTGGATGTGGCGCGACTTCTCCGCTGCTTCTGCCCACACTGGTGCGCCGTAGAGTGTCACGGCATGCACTGTCGCGGCATAGAGTCGGCGAGCACGACCGCTCGCCCCTCCCAGGTTTGGCATTAACCTTGCCAAGCCATTGGCCACTCCCTTGGCCCTGGGAGCTAGGCGAGCAAAGTGCTCGCCGAAGTTCCAGCTGCCATCCAGCCAGAGGCCGAGTACCTTGATACCCGCCTCTACGGGGACACGGATTCCCCCCACCCATCAGGTAACATCCTAAATTATATACACATAACATATATATATATATATATATATATATATATATATATATATATATATATATATATATATATATATATAATATACATATTTTTTATTTATTTTTTTAGAAACTTTATATATTAGTGTAAGGATTTAAATGATTCACGAGGCAATGATTTTAACAACGAAGAAATGAGGCGTTTATTTTCAAAAAGCTCGCACACGTCTTGCTCGCTTCGCTCTCCGCACACGACGACTTTTGTCTCTCTCGCTTCTCTCTTTTTTCCGCGTACCTGCCTGAATTCATGCCGAACTCATTCATGCCGAACTCATTCATGCCGAACTCTCCCGATTTAAATTACGGACGTACGTATCGCGGTATCCTAAGCCTAACCGAAAACGACAGAAGGAAAAATGCAGATAAACGTAAAACTTAACATACATAAAACTTAATCCTACACTCGGCCATTCGACCGACATCTGACCTCAGATGTCGTTTTTTTAGTCTTCGTTATTCGATGGAATCTTCGTGGAAATTAGCCCACGGCTTCATATGATCGGCAGCCGTTGAAGTTTTTCGCGGACCTTCTCCTTCTCCTACCTTTTCCACAATATATCGGTCGTTACGTAGAACGCGCTTGATTTGATATGGTCCAAAAAACTTTGCGCAGAACTTTAAACCTGGTCCACCTTGAGTTCGCTGGATAGCTACTAAATCGCCGTCGTTGTAGCTATTCGGTATTTTCCGCTTCTTGTTGTAAGTCCGTTTATTTTCAGCTTGCATTTTGGAGATTTCCTTACGTGCTTCTTCTCGCAGTTGATCGCGTTTTTCCTGGAAAATAACTGCATTTTCTGTTTCCAAGATCTCTTTTATTTGAGGGTCTTCTTTCAACCTCATTCGCGTTCCAAACAGAAGATAGAACGGCGTCATTCCTGTGCTTCGACTCGGTACATGATTCAAATATTGTTGCGCACGGGTGACGAACTTGTACCAACAAGCCGGCTGTGGCATTGATAGCTTGGTCAATAACGGAATCAACGTGCGGTTTATCCGCTCAATTTGACCATTTCCTCTTGGTATGCCGGTGGCAATTAAACTATGTTCAATGCCTTCGTCTTCACAATAGGACTTAAAGTCGTGGGATGTGAACGCTGATCCTTGATCGGAAATTATTCGCCTTGGGTTTCCGAAAACAGCTGATTGTTTCATCAGATGGTTGAGAACCTCTGCCGTATTAGTGCTTCTCGTCGGATAGAGCCACACGAATTTAGTGAAGGCGTCTACTGCTGCGAATATGTACTGATATCTTTTCTGCGTCGATGGCATCGGCCCCAGATGATCTATGTGATAGGTATCTAGTGGACCTTCTTTGTCAATCGAGTGGAGTAATCCTTCTTGCTTGCCAGTCTTTTTCGCAGACATGATGCACGCGAGGCAATTTTGAATTACCTTTTCGACCTTCGAGTGCATATTTTTCATCCAATAATCAGGTTTCAAGAGTTGTTCCGTCTTTGCGCATCCGAAGTGGCCGCGCTCGTGAACTTGACGAATTAGAGGAATCTGCATCAATTTTGGTATAACGATTGGAGTATCGCCGTTGACTTCCTTACACAATAGTCCGTTGATCATCACGAATCCGTTCGCTTGGTTTTCTTGTACTTGCTTCTTGATCTCTTCTAATTCTTCATCTTCCAGTTGATTCTGACGAAGTCTTGCCAATATGCTATCTTCGCATTCTTCCACTAACATAGCTGCCGGTAACGGATTCCGACTTAATGCGTCCACATGCCGCATGCTGTTGCCGGGACGATGAACAATCGTGTATCGGAAATCTTCAAGGAAGAACGCCCATCTCGCTACCTGTGCACAAATGTCTTTCTTCTTCATGGTCTGCATGAACGCCCTGCAATCGGTTACAATTGTAAACGGGATTCCGATCAAATATACCCTGAATTTCTTTAACGCTTTGACAATAGCTAACACTTCCAATCTGTAACTATCATATTTTGCCTCAGCCGGTGTAGTTTTGCCACTCGCGTAATACACCGGATGGAACATACGATCTTCGCTATCGCGTTGCAATAATATCGCACCGTATCCAAGAGCGGATGCGTCAGTGTGTAATTCTGTCTCTGCCGCCGGACGATACAAATGCAAAATAGGTTTGTCGCTAAGTATAAGTTTCAACTGATTGAATGCGCGCTCTTGTTCTTTTCCAAAAATAAAGTCAACGCTGTCTTTCAATAAATCTGTCAACGGACGCGCGATATATGAATATCGTGGCACGAATTTCCGGAAGTACCCCGTAAGGCCTAAAAAGCTTTGAACAGAACGCACATTTGTCGGCTTTGGGAAATGTCTTACCGCATCGGTTTTTTCTTCGGAAGGTGTAACCTTTCCGTCCTCTACTACATGCCCCAAAAAATTTACTTTTAACTTTAACAACTGACACTTTGACCAGTTAATCGTTAATCCGTATTCAGCCGCCGTTTTTAGTACCGATTTAAGCCGCGTTAATCCATCTTGCTCATTCTTTGAAGGCACAATTATATCGTCCATATAAATCGCGATAACCCCCGCATTCGTTAAATCACGAAAGACTGCGTTGATATATTTCTGAAAATACGCCGGAGAAGTACATAAACCAAATGGCATTTTTAAAAATTCATAGTGTCCGTTAGGAACAACAAACGCAGTATACTTACAACTAGATTCCTCGACCGGTACATGAAAAAAGCCGTTTTTTAAATCTAAAGTGCTATACACTCTCGCGCCTTGCAAAAGATCCAACTGATCCTCAATCAACGGTAGGGGATATCGGTTTTTAACTATCTTTTCATTAAGTCTTCGGTAGTCTACACAAATTCTAGTCGCGCCATTCTTTTTCTTTACCAAAACTATGGGACTAGCGTAATCAGAATACGACGGTCGTATTATCCCTTCGTTAAGCCATACACGCATTTGCGAATCTACTTCGGCTTTTTCCGCTACAGATAATCTGCGCGCGTTTTGGGCAACTGGAATATCATCTTTCACGACTATAATCATTTTAATACCTACCTCTTTCTCTTTTTTCGGCCTATATTCTGTTATTAAACATTCTACTTCTTTTTTAATATATTCATCTTTAATATGCGACAAATCCACGACGTTATCTTGTACTGTATACACCTTTGATAATTCCGCGAAATCGTTTACGATCTTTGAAATATTTACGACACCCCTTTTTATGTGTACTTCGACATTATTTAGAAAATCGGATCCTATAAGCATACCATGTGGAATTATTCCATCATGAACGAGGTGTACGACAATGTCGTAGATTTCCATATCAATGCAAATCTTAAGATGTATATCCCTTAACGTTGTGTTTTCTTCTGAACCCGCTCCTCGGAATGTTATCGTGCGATTCCCGAGAGTCGGCGACCCGATCTGTTCATATTGCTCTTTGCGCATTAAGCTAATGTCACTACCCGAATCTATTATTGCGTTCAGTTTCGTACCGTTTATAACAACGTCTTTACGGCATTTACCGGAACCTGACTGTACAATATTGCAACTTTTTTTCTCTTCCGCGTTTGCGCCTTTAGGACATTTTGCCGCTATGTGCCCGTATTTATTACAACCAAAACATTTTGTACCCCGTTCTTTCGACGGGCATGCTATGCTTAAATGATCGCTATCGCCGCAGTTATAACAACGTTTCGCGTCTTTATTCTCCGTGTTCAAAGGCATTTTTTTCTTAGTTTCGCTCGTTTTTGACTTACTTTTACCGAACATATCCGCGTATATATCGAATTTGTCTTTCAATTCGCGCACAGTTTTCGCACCGTATAACACAGACTTACGGTACCCTTCGTCGTCAATACCGTCAACAATATACTGGAGGACTGCCTTCGTCTCGACGTCTGCTCGTGCTGCTATCTCCATCATCTTGTAGCAATATTCGTGATAGGATTCATCGGTCCTCTTTTTCCTTTGTTGCAGCTCCTTATGCACCATGCGACTGTCCACTTTCAGTGCAAATTCCGTCTTCAGGGCGGCCTTCATGGTTTTCCACGTCTTCCCACAGTCGTCAGATTTTACAAACAATCGAGCAGACCCTCGCAATAGTCTTTTCGCGTAGATTATTTTCCGTACCGCATTCCACTCACACAACTTCGCCAGGTCCTCGAATTCCCTGATCCACGTCTTTATGTTTTTGCCGTCGTCTCCACTGAAAGTATCAATTGACTCCTCTACGTCCTTGAAAGTTGGCACGAATTTTGAACCCCGTGCCTCGTCGTCTCCGGCACCATTAGCGCCGGCGCCATCTTGTTCGTCGTCGCTCTCGCCGCTGGACCCATCGTCGTCGCTTTCTTCTTCGTGTTGATCGTCCAGGACTAGAGCTGCCTTCAGTCGTGCTGCGAGATCGACCTTGTTGCCCGTCACCTTCAGCCGACGTCCTCTGAGCTCGTCTTTGAGTTGGGCTATCGTCATCGTGTCGACTCGTAACGTGCCTTCTGCGCCGTCGTGTTCGCCGTTGTGCGACATGCTTTCCTTATTCTTCTTCTCCTCGTTCCTCACCTTCTCGTTAGCCTCGATCCCGGCTGAGCCCCCAATTGTAAGGATTTAAATGATTCACGAGGCAATGATTTTAACAACGAAGAAATGAGGCGTTTATTTTCAAAAAGCTCGCACACGTCTTGCTCGCTTCGCTCTCCGCACACGACGACTTTTGTCTCTCTCGCTTCTCTCTTTTTTCCGCGTACCTGCCTGAATTCATGCCGAACTCATTCATGCCGAACTCATTCATGCCGAACTCTCCCGATTTAAATTACGGACGTACGTATCGCGGTATCCTAAGCCTAACCGAAAACGACAGAAGGAAAAATGCAGATAAACGTAAAACTTAACATACATAAAACTTAATCCTACATTAGTAATTCATACCTGAAATGAGCTTTAAATTCTTTTTTTGTCAATTTTGGTATTAACTCTTCTACATAATTTTCGATTCTTGTTACAGTTCTTCTTGGGTTTCTTCCAATTAATTGTAATTCTTCATCATCGCTTTCAGACGATGAAAACTCTAATTCTTGCACTATAAGCGATACTACTGTTAAAACAATCTTTTTGCGATCTTGTTGCATTTTATTCTTTATAGACTTGAGACTGACAATGAGTATTACACACCGACAAGGAAACAACGCACAACCGAGATGAGCTTTTTTCTCATGCAAAAACTGTGTTGTATGTCTACTTCGAATAACAGTACCTGAAAAAAATAAAACAAGAAAACACGAAAATATAATTTATTCTTCGTATACAAAATATCTATTAGTACCATTAATTCTTTGCCATTAACTGAAACTATATTATTATAATTTTTATAGTTATAAATGTAGTCAGCACATTTCATTTCTTATTTGTTACCGTTCTTTTATTACTGTCATTTCTTATCTTAATGTTATATATTGATTTATCTTCTTTATTTTTATATAATAGAGAAATAAATATAAAAATAGTAGCAATAATGAAATAATGCAAATTAATTTTTGTTCATGTGGAAAATGAAATAATAAATATAATTTTATATATATTTTAATGATTAAGCAATATGTCTATTATTATAAAATTCTTTAAATGATAATTATGTTTTGCATGTAATATGTTTAAACGTTACATATATTTCTTATTTAAATACATTTCTTTGCTTTTTTGCACAGCGACTCAAGAAGCAAGTCCCGTTTTCGAATAAATGGCAAATCCACTTGTAACATACAGACGTATGTACTTACAAATTGCTTTTCCACCTGAAAATGAGCCGGAGAAATCTTTGCCCTGGAGAAATCGTTAACACGATAATCCGAGTAGAGAACTGCGTATTATTAGGGGTATTCAAATAAGTTAAAGGGTGCGTTCAGCCGATACTCCGCTAGCCTAGCAATCGTGAGCAGTCGCTCGTTTCCTCTCCTTTTAATCCATTGGGTGAAAGGAGAGGAAACGAGCGACTGCTCACGATTGCTAGGCTAGCGGAGTATCGGCTAAACGCAGCCAAAGTTTAACGGTTTGACAGGTTATGTCGGGTTAAAGTCGGGTAAAAAGTTAATTTTTAAACTTTTAACCCAAAGATTAATGTGATAGGTTAATGAGTCACTTATGCATTTTGTATAACCTTAAAGAGTAGCGCGCCCAAAGTTAATTAATTAACTTTTGTTAATTAACCGTTAAACTTTCACTTATTTGAATACTCCTATTTGGATACGTTCAGGGAAACGCTATCAAAACTACCAACGCAAACACTATGGGTGCGTTCGGGGAGCTCGCTACCACGCTACCAACGCTAACGCTATGGCCGTTCGTAGAACTCACTATCACTATTGCGCTATTGGCTCTACGAACAGTCCTGGTAGCGTTTGCGTTGGTAGCGTTAATAGCGTCTCCCCGAACGCACCCGATATCTTATTTCGTGATCGATATCGATTTTCACCTGAACAGGTGCACTTTTTAATTAAGCGTCTGATTGACTCGAGAAGGGTCTTAAAATGTTCCTGGTGACTCATAGAAGCTACCCATGTAGTTTGTTTACCAAATTTCCTGTTATTTTAATTTGTTAATTAACCAGATGAGCTTTTTAATTAAGGCGAATTACGATGTTTTGACGATAGAAATGGGATCCTGGTGATCCATAGAAACGACCCATATAGTTTGATTGATGAATTTCACTTTAATTTAATTTGTTAATTAAGAAGATGAGATTTGTAATTAAGGCGAATTATGATGATTCAAAGTTATGAGCTTGATCCTAGAGACACCTGGAAAGAGAATCTGACGTTACTTTTACAAATTTCACAATATTTTAAAATTTTACTCCGAAAGGTCAAAATTCGTAATTATTAACTTTTTGCGTTTTTTATGATTAAATATCATTTAGAGGGGTACTCTAAAGATGCCCGTAAAGAAAAAACTTTAATTTTCTCAAAAATACGAATTTTCACCTATTGTCATGAGATTGTTAGTTAAAGGATTTTTATGAAATATTACGATATATTTAGAGTCTAAGGGACCTAAGAAGCCCGAAAATAACATTTGTTTATAAAATAAACGATTGTTTAAATAATTCATTATTGAGCGTGAAAATTCGTAATTTCGATACTTATTCGACTTATTTGTCTGCAATACGTTCCTAGCAATGCGCCGGAACGGTAATAATATTATTTTATGCGATTTTCATCGTAAAGATGAAATTATTAATTAAGAATGAATAATAGGGGAGACCGGGGCTAGACCGCTAACGGGGTAAATCCGCAAAATCAAATATCTCGGAACCTGTATATTGTGCGAACTCGCTATTAATATTGTAAACGCTGCTTATGGTACCCATGTGACCAACGGAGTTTCGGCAGGTTACTTGCCGTGTTATGATTTTTACGAGGGCAAACGTGTTTTCGGAAGGTAAAAGTGAAATTTTCTGCGCGTGGAAATTTTGTAATATCCTGAATATTATTGTATCACCGAATCTCAAAGTAAGTGATTATAAAGAGTAATGCATGCTGAACACGAATCCTGAGTTTTTTTTCATTATCGTTAATGTCTAATATTTCGTGGGCGATCAAACCTGAAACTTATGTTTGGGGCTTATCCGCTAGTGAGCACCCGGGGCTGGTCCGCTAGTCTCGTCACTGTGGCGCGCCGGGCGCACGACTTCAGCTCACGGCGATTTCAGGTTAGGTTTCCCTCGAGCGTGGTTCTGTCTTACCTTGCACGTGCGTCAGTTTGTATAGGAGAGAAATGGTACGCACGTATCGTCGCAAAACGGGTGTTTTGGCCGACCGAAAAGATGGCGGACCGTTGTTTTCGAGATCGCTCGTGCTCACGGCACGTCGGCGAGGTACGGTGAGGCACGGCACGGCTCTGAGATCCCGCAATTTCCGCGCGAGAGTTGACATGCCGCGCACGCGATAGATGATAGATCGTCCCGGCCGCGGTAGATCGTCGTTGTGTCAATGACAGTCGCGTGTGCGACCGCATCGTCCAGCGTTCGCCGCATCGTCTCGGCATCATTGTCGTCGCCGTTGTAGTGGTGGTGGTGTCGGTGGTGGTCATCGTCGGCGTCGGCGTCGGCGTCGGCGTCGGCGTCGGCGTCGGCGTCGTCGTCGTCGTCGTCGTCGTCGTCGTCGCTCCGTACAAAGCGACGTAAATCACAGATTCCCTGGGTCCTGACGGAGCGATTCCGACGACGTGTCGTCGTTGGCGCGTCGAGGAATCGGCGCGAGGACGCCGTCGATTCCCGTCGACAAGGAGCAACTCAAGAAGGCAGTTCTTACGGTGAGAAAAGATAAAATAAAAAAAAATGCCACACAAACAGAACCGCAGCCTTCGACGAGCAGTAAATCGAAATCAAGGAAGCAGCAGCGGTCGGATTCTGACGAAAACTTAGATAACACGTGCTGCGTGTGCTTAGAGAAGTTGACAACAAACAGAGCTTGTAGGAAACAGTGCATTGCGTGCGAGCGTAGGGCACACAACACATGCGTGCGCTTGTCAGGATCTGTCTTTACGTGCCTAAATTGTTTTATGGAATAGGTAAAACAATAATGTTTTGCATAAAAATTTTAAATAAATTTTTATATTTTTCTCTTAAAAAACAATTATTAAAATGTATCCTATCATTTTTCAGGATTAGATGTACGTATATGTATTGAAAATGCAGTGTAACGGATTTACCCCGGAGGGGTAACGGTTCAACCCCGGCATTTTTGAGATTTCAATTTTTGCACCGTTGTCGTTTTTGCTCTATACCGGTTAAACAAAGCGACGTAGATAAAAATTTCCTGTATAAATTTTGTAGCTAAAGGTTCACTCTTTACAGTGGTATATCAATTTTAACTTAAATTATTTATTTTGTTATTAAAAATCGGCACCGAAAAAAAACTAGCGGTCTAGCCCCGGTCTCCCCTACTTACCTATACTTACCTGTTGGATCCTGCTATGTCCCACGATGATGCCATGTACCTGAAAATAAAGAAAAATATTATTAAATATAGAAAAACATAGATTACGGTAATCTGTGATTGTTAATAATAAAGGAAGTGCATTTAAGGGAAAGAATGTAAAGGATTCAACAGATATATATTTCATATATTTATATCTAACGTAAAGATAGTTTAATATCATCATGTAGTTGCGTGTCTTCTTAGAATCGATTAAATTGTAGAGTCGGCATGTATTAAAGAAAGCTTTTGTAATCCGATACCCTTGAAGTTTTTTCTTCAAGCGGGAAACCGTTATGCGAGTTCAGACGAGTCAGCTACATGATAGAGAGAGAGAGTAAATCCGAGCTGCGAAAACAGTTCTGATTGGTCAGTGCCACCCTGGTAGGGATGTACGTTCGCACCAGGGTATATAAGGAAGCCTCTAGCAGCGAGAGAGGTCTTTTCCCGATTGACAGTACGAGAGTTCGCATCGCGCGTTCGCGACGGTGAATTATTGTAATTCATTTGCGAGAAATAATTGCGTGCGGGAATTATCGTAAGGGAAATACCCGATCGACGTTCGAGAATCGTCCGAGTGATTAAATTACCTTTTTGTTGTACTCTGTGCAAACCGAGAATATATTTGTTATTGTTAATATAATACAAATATTCAATTATTCGATATTTCCTATCCATTATCCTTTACGCGGCGCGAGTGATTATCAACGGCATTGAAACACATTGTCCGACACGAGCCCAGCTGCAGAATAATTAATAGAAGGAAGGAAGGAAGTTCATCTCATATCACGGTGATATTGAGACATATGCGTTCTGTGTAATCGCTCTAAAACACAGTGGCGACCATTATAATTCATCCAAACGTAAGTCCTACGTATCCTAGATCAAGTGTTCGGTTCACAACCTCTCCTAAATTATTAAATAATTCCAAAAATCCTGGAGGGGGAAGTTATCAAATCTCTCCTGAAATATTAAATAATTCCAAAATCTCTGGAGGGGGAAATTACCAAACCTCTCCAGAAGATTTAAATAATCTTAGAATAACAGAGGCAAGTTCCCAGACTCTTCTAGTGTATTCTACTCCCGTCGATTACGAGGAGGGAAGTAACCAAACCTCACTACGTAATACGACAGAATTTTGTTTAAGAGAGCCGAAAGATGAGAGCTCTTTAAATCATGAGAAAAAAATAATATTTCCAAGGGTTCAAATACCCATAAAAAGTGCAGATGTTAATAAAAATAGCTCTCATGTTACTATTGGAGAACTCATGAGAAGAGTAAATTCATATAACACAATTAAGAATTTTTAATTGACTGTATTGGCAATAATTATAATCGTGGCAATGATTATAATTGTCATGACGTATCGTCACCGCGTTTCGACCAAGGATTCCTGGTCATTTTTAAATTGATGTAATTTTAGATGCTTACAATATAAACGTCTTAATTAAATAATAAAATTTATTGCGAAAAATATTACCTCAGCCAGGGTTCGAACCTGGAACCTCCCTCATTCCGTGCGGGCGTCGTACCAATTCGATATTATTATATGGCGAAGCAAATGGTACCTATTTAATTTGAATATACACCTTGACTGAAAAGCGGTGTTCCATCTTATATTGTTTGTCATCTTAATACATTGTTATTGCGATGAATATTACCACATGCCTCGGTGGTCGAATTGGTACGACGCCCGCACGGAATGAGGGAGGTTCCAGGTTCGAACCCTGGCTGAGGTAATATTTTTCGCAATAAATTTTATTATTTAATTAAGACGCTTATATTGTAAGCATCTAAAATTACATCAATTTAAAAATAACCAGGAATCCTTGGTCGAAACGCGGTGACGATACGTCATGACAATTATAATCATTGCCACAATTATAATTATTGCCAGTACAGTCAATTAAAAATTCTTAATTGTGTTAATTATTATCTGACGAAGCAAATGGTACCTATTTAATTTAAATTCATATAATCCTAATATGGAAAAAATTTATGAAATTAACAGAAAAAGTAAACCGTCTTTAAAAACTTTGGCTGACGCACAAGCTCGATTCCATGAAATAATGGAAAATTTTAGACGCAAACGTAAATCAAAACAACATCAGCTAACATCAGAAGCACCAACTAATGATGTTATTCCACGTGAATGCTTTATATCATCCGGAGAACCTAAGAAAGATTGACTTACGGAGATTTCAAAATTGCTACGACTAGAGCATTTAAATAACGAAGAAAGGAAAAGTGTTATGAAACTTATAAGTAATAGTCAAGATCGATTTCATATTCCCGGAGAAAAATTAACAACGACGCATGTATTGCGACATCAAATACCGACAACAGATGATCGACCTATAAATACTCGACAATATAGATTTCCACAAGTCCACAAGGAGGAAATAAATAAACAGGTAAAGAAACTGCTTGAGGCAGGGATCATAAAACCCTCTCAGTCACCTTACAATACTCCCATTTGGATAGTTCCAAAAAAGGAAGATTCGAAAGGAAATAAATGGTGGAGAGTAGTATTAGATTTCCGGGGTGTAAATGAAAAAACTATGGGCGATGCCTACCCATTACCGAACATTGTCGAAATCATCGACCAATTAGGCAATGCAAAGTATTTCACAGTATGTGATCTCGCCTCTGGGTTTCACCAAATAGAAATGGATCCCGCAGACAGCCATAAAACCGCATTTACGACTCCGAATGGTCACTACGAATTCGAGAGAATGCCTTTCGGGTTAAAGAATGCTCCCGCTACCTTTCAACGAGTAATGGGTCTAATATTAACAGGAATAGAAGGTGTATTTATCTACATGGATGATATCATTATTTCCGCTCCTACATTAGAAGAACATGAGAGAAGATACAATTTAGTAATAGAACAACTCCGTCAAGCTAATCTAAAATTACAGCCCGATAAATGCGAATTTTTAAAAACCGAAGTAAACTACTTAGGACACATAATAAGTAGGGATGGAATTAAACCCGATCCAAAAAAATTAGAAGCCGTGAGACAATTTCCTAAGCCAAAAACACCGAAAAACATTAAACAATTTCTTGGATTAGCAGGATATTACAGGAGATTCATACCAAACTTTTCAAAATTAGCTAAACCTTTAACACACCTATTAAAAAATGATACTCCTTTTAACTGGACATCTGCTCAGGAAGAGTCCTTCGAAATATTGAAACAGAAATTATGCCAAGAACCAGTCTTGCAATACCCTGACTTTTCAAAACCCTTCATCTTAACTACTGACGCTTCTGGAATTGCCGTAGGAGGAATATTGTCGCAGGGAGAAATAAATAAAGACCGACCAATAGCGTACGCGTCACGAACTTTAACTGACAACGAAATAAAGTATGACACATACGAAAAAGAAGCCTTAGCGATAATATACTGCGTTAAACATTTCCGACCATATCTATACGGGCGGAAATTCACCTTAGTTACGGATCATAAACCTTTGCTTTGGTTCAAAAACGCACAGGATGCAAACATGAGAATTCTCCGTTGGAGATTGAAATTAGCGGAGTACGAATACGACGTAGTATATAAAGCAGGCAAGACCAACGTGAACGCCGACGCTTTGTCAAGAAACCCGGTAAATTTCGAAGAAGCAGACTGCAACATAATTAATCATAAAAAACTTTTAAATCCGAATGACCCCAGAGATGCAGAAACTATTTCTAAAATGTTAGAAGAATCTGACGAAGACGAAGAAGACGAGGATTTCGATCTGTACCTCTCGGATGACGAAAAAATAGAAGATTTACCACCTAACGATGACTCACCTGATGAAAATAAAGATTCTATACCTTTTACGCAGGAAGAACTGCGTGAGCCGCCGAAATCTGAAATTGTAAAAAAGGCATTAATCCACGAACCTCCTAATTATTATAATAGAATACAAACTCAAAGCCAGACAGCGAAAAATATGCATGATCAACAAGAAAGACCACCGGATCAGGGAGATGAAATCGAAGAGATAGAAGAAAGAAACGATCCGCCAGACAAAGAAAGCTACATAGAAGATAATGAAATAGATGACAAAGAGGACGAATCTAGCGAATCTGACGTCCCAGCTAATGAAAATAAAAATCCACGGATAAAACCTACCATTATTGATAATCAAATACTCAAAGGTAATATTGTAGAAACTCGTGATTTGCTATTTCTGCGTAAAGAGAATGTGGCATACTTTGTCGACACTAGTGGGAAACCATTAGATTCCGGATCACAAAAGCTATTCGAACGAAACGAGATTCCACGCTTGAGCCCGCTTATCTTAGGTAAAGCAAAGGCCGTAAAGTATAAAAAATATTACCATATAGCATTACCTATCAGTGAAGGACAACGGGAAGGCCCTACAATGACTTTAACGCAGATTACCACCGTTATAAAAAACTTACAAGACGTCGCCGACAGATTAAATTAGAAACACTCAGTGTCTCAAAGACAGATATTGTCAATAATGTACCGTGGAGTAATATAAAATCTGTCTTACAATTAAATTTTACTAACTCAACAACCAAATTAATCATATGTAACGGATTAATTAAATACCCTCCTAGAGATCTCCGTTCTATTATAATCCGTGAAATGCACTGTTCGCCTACCGGAGGACATCGAGGCGTTACAAAGACATATCATAGAATTAAACATAAATATTATTGGGAAAACTTAAAATCCGACGATCAACAATATATACAACAATGCTTACAATGTCAATTGAAAAAATTAGTGCGAGTAAAAATTAAACAACCTATGATAATTACTGACACACCAGGATCTTTTTTCGATAAAGTAGCAATGGATATCGTAGGGCCTCTGTCCAAAACCGAAAGAGGCAACGAATATATTTTAACCTTACAAAACCAATTAACTAAATATTGCATGGGAGTACCCCTACCAGATCAAACTTCCGAAACAATAGCGGAAGCCTTCGTGGACAGATTTATTTGTGTATTAGGGGCACCTAAAGCAATATTAACCGACCAAGAAAGAAACTTTATTAGCGATTTAATGAAAAAGATTGCTAAGATATTCAGAATTCGCAAATTTTGCACAACTGCCTTTCACCCTCAGTCAAACGGATCGTTAGAAAGATCACATCATGCATTAAGAGAATATCTTAAACAATATGCAAATGAACAAAAGCAGTGGGATAGATGGGTTAGTCTTGCAATGTTCAATTATAATACCAGCATACATGAAGCAACGAAACATACTCCGTACGAATTAGTTTTCGGTAAAATAGCAAGAATTCCATCAAACGGACCTCTGGCTTTAGAAGATAAATTAGCTAATTACAACGAGTACTTAATAAATCTCGTCACGCAACTTCATACTATACAGGCAAACGCTCGTGAAAACGTTGTCGAAGCTAAGTTCAAATCCAAGAGACACTATGACAAAAAAATTAACCCTCGAATCTTTAAACCTGGAGACCACGTGTTTTTGCTAAAAGAGCCTAAGCCAGGTAAATTTGGAGATCAATATACTGGACCTCATGAAGTCTTAGAAATACTGAATAAAAACAACGTAAAAATCAGAATCAAGAAAAATAGCCGAGTTGTACATCCCAACCGATTGCGAATTTTTCATATCAAACCAGTATACGAATAAACAAATAAATAACCAAATAAATAAATAAATAAATAAATAAGTAAACCAGTGGTCGCAAAGATCTGCACATTTCGGGCCGATTTCAGAAGCGACGCCTACTGTCCCCCCACTACCGCTCGACCTTCGACAGCCGAGCCGCCGCTCGCGTTTGTCACGCTGTCCGCTCAGGACTGGGATTACGTGCACAATAGAATTCGATCAGTCGACTTCTAATGCGTTTCTGTTCTACAGTTTTCTTGGTTCATGGTTGTTATTTATCATAGGATTTTTCTCGTCCGATTGAATATAACTAGATCGAAAGTGACGTAAATATTTTCAGATTCGGTAAAGTTTAATTTTGAAGTTAATATTTATTTAGAGCCACTTTTTTATAATCAAACTCTGGTTAATATGAGAGAGAGAGAAAGAGAGAGAGAGAGAGAATGATTTCTTTTATTGACAGAAATGCAATTAGTAACCCTAAAAATAAATTGTAGATTACTTTAATCGGAATTTGGTTAATGTAATCCTTTCCATGTTTCGTGAAAAGTACTTTCGTGCTTTATTCCGACGTTGGAAAAACTAGCACAATTAAAGCTTAGTTGTGCAAAGGTTAGTATTACTAATAAGATGAAAAAATGTTTCATTGTGCATTATCATTAACAATATCCGTTTGAAATAAAAAAATATTTTTAATAATAGCTTAATTTTGTTTGATTTTGCAATAGATGTTGCCAGTGTTCATATTTCAACAACATCTGCTTGAATTGGAAGAAGTTGATGCAAAAATTCGATCATATATTAATGAACGACGATTTCTAAGAGCTCGAAGTGATATATTTGGACTATATAATCAACATTTCATTGATTTATTCCGATTGACAAAGGACATGGTGTATTATTTACTTCAACGACTAACGCCATATATAAGTGGCCAAGAAAATCCGATGGCAATTCGACCCGATCTCAAAATATTTGCAACATTAGCATTCTTAGCAACGGGAACGTACCAACGGCCGATTGGACAAAATTTTCTATTTCCAATGGCGTAATCAACGGTATCAATATGTGTTGCAGAAATATCACATCTAATCTGCACACATTTAGCAGAAGAGTGGATAGTGTTCCCAACAGTTGCAGCTGACATACGACGTAAAAAGGCAAGATTTCTTGAGGCAACTATGTTTCCTAACACAATCGGTGCTGTAGATTGCACACATATAGCCATGATTGCTCCATCAGAGGAGGAGTATAATTATTTAAATCGCAAAGGCTTTCACTCCAAAAATGTGCAAATTGTACGTATGTTCATAAGAGAATATTTTTCTCTATAAAATGTTATTCTATGTACATCTTATTCTATATATATATATATATATATATAATTATTTATTTGTATTATAGATCTGCGGTTACGATTTAAGAATAACGAATGTCAACGCGCGATATGCTGGGGCTACTCATGATGCATATATTTGGAGAAACTCAGCAATCAATGCAGAAATGAAACGTAGATATATTGAAGGTGTGAACTGCTTTCGTTACGAATGTTAGCGCTTTATCTATTTTGTTTAATAGTACTTTGGCTTCTTTTGTAGGAGACAGCAACACATGGTGCATTGCAGATTCAGGATACCCGCAGCAACCTTGGCTAATGATACCCATTACAAACGCGTTGCCCAACACACCAGAAGGCCGTTATACCGCAGCCCTTGTTCGAACTCGATCTTGTATTGAAAGATGCATTGGTGTACTCAAGGGACGATTCCGATGTATTCTTGGAGAAAGGAAGCTGCATTACACACCTAGAGTTGTAGCGCGTATTGTTATTGTATGTGTAATTTTGCACAATATTTGCACGGAGGGACGACTACCAATTAATCAGTACGTTAATGAAGAAGTAGAGGCTTATCCCTATAATGCCGATGCTATGCAGAATGAAAACATAGATCTTTCAAGTCCACTGGCGAGAAGGCGACTCATAGAAACATATTTTACGGACAATGTTTAAGTACAACAATAGTTAATAGTACGAAAAATATGCTAAAAATAGTTTATAGTAGTAGTTTATAGACACATGTAAGTCTTCTAAATATTGTTTTATTATAAAAATGTATTTTTACTTTACATATTATAAATATGTGTTTTTATTTTATATATAATACTATTTTGTACTATAATTAACAAGTATCTCTCTCATTTTTAGCTGGAAAGCTAGTAATAGCTGTAATAAATACTCCTTCAAATATTTCTTAGAACTTATTTTGTACTTTAATTTTAATCACATCTCAATGGAGATATATGAAATAAACTCGTCACAAAAATTAAAGGAACACTTAAATTTTCTTAAAAACTAGGCAAAATTTGAGCAGCTGTATCTTCGTTAAAAATGAACAAAATTTAAGTTTAAAAAAAGGGTTTTAAAGCTTGAAATCTCTACTTTCAGAAGATCACTATTTTTTTTTAGTTTCTGTGAGTTTGGTAATTTTTACATATAGAAAACCACGCTGGACAAAATGGGAAATTTTCTTCTCACTTTGTGGGCCTGTCACGTGCTCAAAAAAATCCTGCAAAATTTTTTGACTTCCCAATGTGAAAGCTCGAAGTTTTCCCTACAAAATCTTTTTTTAAAAATGTTTCTACGATTTTTTGTTACTAAGTTAACGCGGATTGAATAAAAAATGAGCATTTTGACTTTGATTGCTCATAACTCCGTTAAAAATCATCGTACCGCAATTCGCAAAATGGATTCTTAAAGCTAAAACTTTGCTCTATCAAGTCGTATAATCGCCAATTTTTTCATAAAGATGTTTGGATACATTACAAGTGAGTAAAGATGTCGTAAAAATTTGCAATTTTTTACTTTCTTATTTAGATCCAAAAAACAATTGTGCAGAACAACAACAAAAATTTATTTTTTACGTTTTTTTGTACTTTTAAGTATCCTACATTTAAAAAAAATTTGCCGAATAGCTATGAGATTTTTTTCATGGTGGCCACTATGGTTTTACGGGGCAAAACGTACAAAAAATTGTGAAATTGCTTAATTTCAGTAAAAATCAAGAAAAAAAATTAAAAATAACGTCTGGCGGACGTTGAAAAACTGTTTTCAATTACGCTGACAATACATTGAAGATGAGTAAGTGTCAGCATAAGCTATAAAGACTTTATAAAAAATTAATGTTTTGTGTTTTAAAAATTTGAAAAAATACCGCCGGCATTAGCGTTACCCAAAGCATACGAGGAGGTTGCCCGGTCGGATTTACGCTGTTATGCGCGCGCGCGTGCGTATGTGTATGTGTGTCATTCAGCTGAGACCCCGCGACTCGTCGCTTTCGCAGTATTTATGACTCCAAACTCATTCATGACTGTGTATGCGTGCGCGCACACGCGCGTGTTTGTATGTATGTGTATGTATGTGTGTGTTCCGTATGCGTGTGTGCGTGCGTACATGCGTGCGTGTATGGGTGAGTGGATAGATGGTCGTAGGTGGTAAAATGAATTTTTTCAAATTTCGAAAACACAAAACATTAATTTTTTATTAAAAAAAGTCTTTCTAGCTTATACTGGTATAAATTTGAAAAAATTTATTTTACCACCTACCATCTATCCACTCACCCACACACGCACGCATGTACGCATGCATACATACACATACACGCATGCAAGCGCACGCACACACAGTCATAAATGAGTTTAGAGTCATAAAATACTGCGAAAGCGACGAGTCGCGGGGTCTCAGCTGAATGACACACATACACATACGCACGCGCACGCGCGCATAACAAAGCGTAAATCCGACCGGACAACCTCCTCGTATGCTTTGGGTAACGCTAATGCCGGCGGTATTTTTTCAAATTTTTAAAACACAAAACATTAATTTTTTATAAAAAAGTTTTTATAGTTTATGCAGACACTTACTCATCTTCAATGTATTGTCAGCGTAATTGAAAACAGTTTTTCAATGTCCGCCAAACGTTATTTTTAATTTTTTTTCTTGATTTTTACTGAAATTAAGCAATTTCACAATTTTTTGTACGTTTTGCCCCGTAAAACCATAGTGGCCACCATGAAGAAAATCTCATAGCTATTCGGCAAATTTTTTTTAAATGTAGGATACTTAAAAGTCCAAAAAACGTAAAGAATAAATTTTTGTTGTTGTTCTGCACAATTGTTTTTTGGATCTAAATAAGAAAGTAAAAAATTGCAAATTTTTACGACATCTTTACTCACTTGTAATGTATCCAAACATCTTTATGAAAAAATTGGCGATTATACGACTTGATAGAGCAAAGTTTTAGCTTTAAGAATCCATTTTGCAAATTGCGGTACGATGATTTTTAACGGAGTTATGAGCAATCAAAGTCAAAATGCTCATTTTTTATTCAATCCGCGTTAACTCAGTAACAAAAAATCGTAGAAACATTTTTAAAAAAAGATTTTGTAGGGAAAACTTCGAGCTTTCACATTGGGAAGTCAAAAAATTTCGCAGGATTTTTTTGAGCACGTGACAGGCCCACAAAGTGAGAAGAAAATTTCCCATTTTGTCCAGCTCGTGGTTTTCTATATGTAAAAATTACCAAACTCACAGAAACTAAAAAAAAATAGTGATCTTCTGAAAGTAGAGATTTCAAGCTTTAAAACCCTTTTTTTTAACTTAAATTTTGTTCATTTTTAACGAAGATACAGCTGCTCAAATTTTGCCTAGTTTTTAAGAAAATTTAAGTGTTCCTTTAATTTTTGTGACGAGTTTATATTTAGGATTGAGTATGTTGAGTTTGTGAACTTAAAATACAGAGTAGCACATGCACTGTTCGGAGTAGACTAAATTGTGAAAGAAAGGAAACTACTAAACCAGTAAGAATATCTAAAAGCGGTGAACGGAATATCTGGAATATGCAGTTTTTTATATTACACATGTCCATTGCTTTTTCCATCATTTACAAAAAAAAAATAAATTTTAGATCTAAACAAAATATAACTTAAAATTTGCGCATTACTTCGTATTCTTATTATAAAAACAATTTTTATCACAAGGATATGATACGTACTTTCTCATTAATCTCAATAAAAACTTAATATATAGCACTTATGTTTTTTGGTAATAATTATATCACAATCATGATTTTGTGATTGCAATGGATAAATCCATTCCTGATTAAGTAAAAGTTATTCCTTGCCCCCGACAAAATCCAAGTAAATTGAGACAAAATTTTTCAAATCTGTGGCAATTCTTCCAATATTGCTGTCAATGCTTTTGAGAACATCTAGAGTATTGTTGTTCATTCTTTCAATCTGACACGATAACTCGATTTTTTTCTTACGGCTATTAGTTACATTTGGTGAATAGACATTAGTTGTATTCTCCTTAGTTGTATTCTCGTTCATTTCATCAATGGAGTAGTTATCAATGTCTTCGTACTTCCTCTTTTGTACATTTTCGGTGTTCGATTTTTGTTGTGTCAAGGCAACTGTTTCTGAGCTTGCATTCATGTTTTTTCGTGTCTTCTGCATTGGATTCTTCTAAAATTATAGTTATTATTATAAAGACCCAATTTTATCCGTAATCAATTTTAGATGAGCGTACCCTCTAAAGAATAAGAGTGTTTGAATATCATTCAAAAGTCTAATAATTTGAATAATTCTACGTTTAAAGTAATTCGATGTATGAGCTTTGATGTATATTAAAGAGCATACTTGTTTTGGAAGACCATATTCCTGTACTCCTTCATCACCACTAAGTGCCGTCTGGCCCATTAATTGAAGAAGACGCAACTCAATATCAGATAGTATTAATTCACAGCTAGGACCACCACCGGTACCAGTTTGGCTCTGGCGAATAATTGAATACTTCTTCTTTGTATTTGATTTCCAATCATTGAATGACTATAACAATAAACAAAATATATACGTTACACAGATTATAATTGTCAAAGCAAAACATATTGCTTATTTATTGATGTACTTTTTTCCATTCAGTAACTGTTTTTGAACCCTTTCCAATTGAATTGAGAAGTATGGTGAGAATATCCCATTTCTGGCGTAACATTTCACGTCCTCTAGGTCCAAGTAGCTGGTTTGTAACAATTTCATTGTTTTCTTCTGCATACTCCACCAAAGTCGCCCAATGATCCTCTGTTACTCTCATTGTTGTACTGTCAAACAATGCACACGACACAAAGATTTTTTTGTCAGTTATGCGTCGTCTACAATAACAGTCGTACGATACGATCTTAGGCCGGTATTCACAGTTGGTTCTTATTTTAAGATCGTCTTAAGTAATGTCTTAAGATGCTAATACGGATCCGTGATTGGTTAATGGCATCTTAAGATCGTACTTAAGACGGACTTAAATATAAGATTCGACTATGCATACCGGCTTTAGAGTCGTATTGATGGCCACGTAACCAATTTCATTAGCGCAATACGACTATCGATATAACTCTACAATCATATCTAACGACTTTATGACTATTGTAGACAACGCGTTAAACAGAATATAGGTGCAAAATATAAAATACAGCAGGATATAGCAGCAAAACAAAGCATCATCAGAAGCATCATCATCGGCTAATCTTTCACGTTCAATGAATTTTTTTAAAATAACCTCTTTAAATAATAACGAATTTATGTACTCACGTAATCTCCAAACAAACGAATGAGCCTGATGAATGATCCTTGAAATAATAATTTTGACTTTTTCTTAAATAGTTCTTCGGTTCCCGTAACGACAAAGCAAGCTCGATACGGCCAATGTCCGAATGTAGTTTCTTCTGACACTCGCGGGTTCTGCAAGTCCCCCAGACCATAGATTAGTCAAGTATGAAGAATGGTATCAGATGGCGTATTCCTTCTCGAATACGAATTCGATCGGTGCACGTAATCCCAATCCAGGAGCGTACCGGTGGAAAAAATATACTAGGATCGTATTTTCCGCTAATTAAATTTTAACTTAAAATTTTCTATTAGTATACCGTTATATACATGTTTCATAATAATATTATTATAAATTGACATAATTTTATAATAATATAGTTATAACAATGTATAATAATTTCAACAATAGATTTCCACATCACCCATGAGGTACTATTGCTGATGCGTTTTTTTTTAAGTGGTTTTTAAAGTGGTTTTTTAAGTTTCCCCAGTAGGCCTATTCCACTAAAAAAGAAGAAAATAATAATAAAGATAAAAAATATATGGCTCGGCAGGAAAGAAAATAAAATTCTCTATCGCGAAGTGTTTTATAAAAAGAAATAAGAAATCGCGCGAAGGAAATAAAAACTAATTTACATGAAAATATTTTCTACTTAATTAAAAAATAAGTATTTAATTTTTGGGTCGTTTGCACGATTTAACTAATGATGGTATATCCACAGAAATGTTGGAAGAATTAGTTAGCATCAGTGAGGATAATGATGCATCACTCAAAGAAGATCGTTTATTATTTTTTATTAATTTCAATTTTGAAAAAGAACGTTCACACAAATATGTGGAGCCAAACATGGAAAAAATTCGAAGACCAAAATTCCTGAGAGATGGATATTGCAATGCATTTAAAATTTAAAAAAAATCGACTCCTTTTTCTGTTCGCGTTTTTAGAGACACATCACATTGCAAATCACAAAGTTCTGCTTGAAGATTTAGACTTTGTTCCTCGATTTGCACAGTGAGAGGATTTTCGAAAAGGATTAAATCTTTTCTAAGACTCTCGAAATCTTTGAAACGCGTATCAAATTGTTCTATGAGGGATTCTATTAAAAATATATATTTCTTGAAATTGCAACTTTTGCCATGTTCTTCGACGAGAATTTTGCAAGATGGATAAAAATGAAAGGTGTTGTTTTCTATATGGCTCTTAAATAATACTAATTTTTTTCTAAACGAATCAATGTGAGAAACTAATTGCGAAATAGTTTGCTCGGTCTTTTGCAGCTTTAGATTTAAATAATTCAAATGATTCGTTATATCTGTTAGAAGTGCGAGTTCGCAAAGTGAGTCTACATTTTGCAAAAAAGATATAAATTCGTCATATTTTGTATCAGATAGATCTTGCAAGAAAAGGAGGATTTCTTTTCTTATAGCAAAGAACTTTTCTAGGCATTTTCCTGCACTGAGCCACCGAACTTCGCAATACAGAGGCACATTTGTATAAACTGCGCTATGCTCTTCGAGAAAGAGTTGAAACTTCCTATGCCAAAAAAATTTGTGACCGCCTTTAATAGCATTAATAACACAGGCACACAAAATAAAAAAAGTGGTCTGTTCTTTTGACCAGACCCACCTATCTTTATGTATTTTGACGCGCTGAATCCGAATCTGAAGTCCGTTTAGCCCAAACACCCTCAAAATTTCGAGTAAATCGCAAAAAAATAGCTAAAAATTGCAATTTTTACCTGTCACAGACACACAAAATAAAAAAAGTGGTCTGTACTTTTGACCAAACCCACCTATCTTTATGTATTTTGACGCGCTGAATCCGAATCTGAAGTCCGTTTAGCCCAAACACCCTCAAAATTTCGAGTAAATCTCAAAAAATTGCAATTTTTAGCTATTTTTTGCGATTTACTCGAAATTTTGAGGGTGTTTGGGCTAAACGGACTTCAGATTCGGATTCAGCGCGTCAAAATACATAAAGATAGGTGGGTCTGGTCAAAAGAACAGACCACTTTTTTTATTTTGTGTGCCTGTGTAATTTTAGTGACGACTTGCATTGAATTACACAGTTTAACAACTTTCCCACATAACGCTTCTTGATGAATAATGCAATGTATAAAGGGGAATTTCAAATCTCGCTGCTTTATTTGACCGAGAAATCCTTTTTTTGATCCTGTCATTACTTTTGCGCCGTCAGTGACGATTGCTGAACATCTTGAAAAATCAGTACCAAATTTTTCAAGAGTTTGATTAACAGCGTTGAAAATATCGCTACCTGTTGTTGTTCCATGCAATGGAACGAAATCTAAAAGCTCCTCGACATATGAAAAATCGTTTTGCACGATTCGAGCAAAAATGCTCAATTGACTCACATGTCGATTATCGGTGCTTTCATCGAGACATAACGAATAAAAAGAACAAGATTCTAATAAAGCTTTTAATTTTTCTTGTAAAGAAGAAGCAATGCAATTTATACGAGATTTTACAGTGTTTGGGCTTAATGGAATGCTAGCAGCTTCTTGAAGAGTCAATGATTCTCCGAATGACTGTACTGCTGTAATGAGACATTTTTTCACAAATTCACCTTCCGTAAACGATTTACAATGTTTGGCAATAAGATGAGATATGGCATAAGATGCAACAAGAGCTTTTGTTGAAGTTATAGTATTATCGAAATGAGAAACCGAACTACGACTTTCCCGATTAACTAATTTTAATCCCTCAATTAAATTCAATTTTTCCTGGCCCACATATTTCGAATATTTACTGAAATGTTTAGTCTCATAATGTCTATGAACAACATACTTTTTAATAACAGAGGGTTGATAACCACACAGAAGACAAGTGGTTTTATTACAAATAGATGCAAAAAAATTTTCTTCCCATACCTTGTCAAAAGGTTGCTCATACTTTTTTTTGCCATCCATTCTTCAAGTGTATCACACTATCACAGTGTGTGTCAGAGTCCTGCAAACCAGCCCGACCCGTGCAAGGGCTTGACGTCTTGAGACGCATGAGCCCGCGAAGCCCAGCCTGCGCGGCCCGCTCGAGTAAACATGCCCGCGAAGCCCAGCCTGCGCGGCCCGCTCGAGTAAACATGCCCGTGAAACCCAGCCCGCGCGGCCCGCGTAAATAAATATTATGTTGCTACGTATGGTGCGCGTTAATAATTCGTTCCCTGAGGTAAGGGGGGTACGTACTACGTAGAAGTTTATGTGTGTTCTAAATAGCTTCTCATTCAGTCATTTGTGTTGAAAATGGCAAGCTCTTCGCAACAAAATATAACTGAAAAGCGACGATCCGCTAGAAAACGGAAAATTGAAGTAAAAGATAAAATTTCCAACGGAGAATATAAAACTATCGCGCCGTGCAGTTCATTATCAAGTGGAATTTGGAAAAAATTTCGTATAATTGTTGATAATGAAGGTAAACAGATGGATTTTGTACAGTGTAATGATTGTGGTGAAATTTATTGCTACAATGGGCATAAATCAGGGTCATCGCATATTTCACGTCATAACTGCGTCGCTAAAAACGATCAAGAAGATTTGCAAAATGCAATTATTCCAAAAAATATTAAGGAATAGTGCTACAAAAGTGTGTAGAGTTTTGTAGCCGTGATTTGCGCTCTTTTGAAACCATATCTGGAGACGGTTTTATAGCGCTCACTCAAGTTCTAATTAATTGTGCTGCAATTCAAGGAAAAATGTCTGCAAAAGAATTGTTACCTCATCCATCGACCGTGTCTCGACATATGCGTAATAAACACGAGGAAATACGTACAGAAATATTGCCAGAAGTACTTGAAGCTATTCAGCGAGAACAGTGTAGTGCTACTACAGATATGTGGACAGATGATATGAAAAAAAATCACTACATGACGTTAACAGTTAGTTATTTCCAGGATTGGAAAATAGTTTGCAGAGTGCTTTTTACAGCATTATTCCCGAAGGAGCCACATACAGGCATTAATATAAAAAATGAGTTATCTCTCCGTCTCTCCACATTTGGTATAGCACTGGATGATCAAAAAAAATTAATTTATGTGACTGATCAAGGAGCCAACATAGTTTCGGCTCTTAGAGAGAGCATACGACTAAATTGTGTGTGCCACGTTCTTAACACTATATTAAGAAACACATTCCAATCTTCTTACATTGAAAGCGAATGTCCAGAAGTCAACATAGTAATTACTGAATGTAAATCTTTGGTTACATTTATGAAAAAAAATGGGCTTGTAAGCAGACTTTCTAAGACATTAGTGCAATGTAACGACACCCGATGGAACACTCGATTGCTTATGATTGAATCTATAATAAATCAGTACGACGAAATTTATGATCTGCTTGAAGAGAAAATGGAACTTGAGAGACTGCAGATGATTGATATTACATTGCTCAAACAACTTAATGAATTTCTCCAGGTGAGTAATGATAAAAAATTTTTGGTATATTTTTCAAATAGTATATTTATGTTATTCTAATAATCAGATATATTATTATCTTATGATTACAATGTAATTCAATTCATAACTTAGCAGCGTTCTCACGATCTGATATATGTTTAATACAATATTATATGTCACCAATTGATATTTATATTTTGTCCTTTTTAAGGATGTTTTATATAGTTAGGCAAAATGTAACGAAGTTGATGAAAATTTAATATCATATTCTGTATACTCTTTCAAAGTTCAGGGCCAAATTTCAAATCGATTCACAATTTAGATAAAAAGTTATCAATTCTTGAAAATCCGTTTTACAAAGGGTTTTACAGAGAAAAGTGTAAACATTAAAAAATGTAACCAATATAATAATATTTTACACACAAGCAGATCATCAACAAACAAAAATATAGCAACAAAATTTGAAACGATTTACAATTTTTTTCTAAATTTTTTTTTGAAAAAAAAAATAGTAGTAACAGTTATTTACATTCACTAAATCTACGTCTTTTACATTCTATTAGATGTTCCGTAACTATTTATATACATTTTTTTGTCTTTGGATCTCTGGAGAATTAATATCAGAGTTTTTAATATTTCCTGTATACTTTTGGTTGGGACTGTACCTATAAAACATCCTTAATATACATACTTAAAATTAAAATTGGTAACAAATACAATAAATTGAATGAACTATTTATGTTTGTGGCAGCCCCATGACATCGACGTTCAATTGAACCAACTGCATTTTTTTAATTGAACAGCATTTTTTCCGTGTTGTGTTCAATAAATATTTTTTACATTACTTCTGATTTCAGCCATTCAAAGAAGCAAGCAAGGAAATGGAGGCTGAAGATGTCCCAACACTACATCTTGTTTTGCCATGGAAATTAAAATTATTAGAACATCTAGAAACAGAGATAGCCAATGAAAGAAACGAAATAAAAGATTTGCGATGCAGGGCATTAGATTTTACAAAAAAAATATTTAATTCACATATATCACAAAATTGCAACGTTTCTGTGGCCTCCATTTAGACATCTTAAAATGTTAAATGAAGATGAGCGGGTTGAGGTAATGATTGAATTAAAACGTTTACTACCACCAAGTACTCCAATAGAAAGTCAAGCCTCTGTATCTTTTAACGAGCCACGCGCAAAAATACAGAAATTTTCAAAGTGGGCAGATTTTTCAAACAATGAGGATACAGCGGATAGTAATAAAAATGAAATCGAAATATATAAAGCTTCAAAGTGCGCATTGGATTGTAAAATTATTAATTGGTGGAAAGAGAAAGAGGATGTATTTCCAAGACTTTCACAGGTGGCGAAAAAAATCTTATGCATTCCAGCTTCAAGTGCAGCAAGTGAAAGAAATTTCAGTGCTGCTGGATTTACTTTGAACCGTAGACGGAGTCAGCTGAATCCAGACTTAGTGGATGTACTTCTATTTTTGAAAAGCAATATAAAAATTTGATTATTTAAATTTGTAATTATTTTTTTCAAGTGTATCAAAGTTATTATTTCATAATTTACTAATTTGTGTTACTTAGAATTAAGTAGAAAATGTTATGTTGACATAATTATAATTAAAAAATTATTAAAAATTCCATTATACATATAATTATTTTGTTGAATTTAATACAAATGAGATATTTTTTGAAATTTTTCATTTACCAATGTAAAATGTTAAACAAGTAATAATGCAAATAAAAATGTTAAACAAAACAAGTAATAATAATATAATTGATTATTTTATAAATAGTTTATTTAATATTTAATTGAAAAATTATGTTTCTTCCTGCTAGTACCTACTGCATAAACTTCGGTATAGTAATATACAATACGTTAAATTCAGCGGGCTGCGCGGGCTTAGCCGATCATTTCAGCAGGTTGCGCGAATTGGTTTATGCGGGGCAAACGCGTATTAAGGACAGGCTTCGCGGGCTCACAGACTTGAGGGCTTACGTGGGCCGGACTTCAGGCGGCCCATGCAGGACTCTGGTGTGTGTCAACACTATCACTATTGCACAAAAAAGCACGTTCACTTTCTTATCAATATATGTCTTCGAACTTTATAAACTTACACAGGACTCGCGCACGTCGTGAAACGTTAGTGAAATCCGTTAAGAAACAGCGCCTCTTCCTGCTGTGATTGTTAAGAAACAGTTTAGAGAAGATAAAACAAATGACTATCAATTATGACATTATGAGACTAAACATTTCAGTGAATATTCGAAATATGTGGGCCAGGAAAAATTGAATTTAATTGAGGGATTAAAATTAGTTAATCGGGAAAGTCGTAGTTCGGTTTCTCATTCCGATAATACTATAACTTCAACAAAAGCTCTTGTTGCATCTTATGCCATATCTCATCTTATTGCCAAACATTGTAAATCGTTTACGGAAGGTGAATTTGTGAAAAAATGTCTCATTACAGCAGTACAGTCATTCGGAGAATCATTGACTCTTCAAGAAGCTGCTAGCATTCCATTAAGCCCAAACTCTGTAAAATCTCGTATAAATTGCATTGCTTCTTCTTTACAAGAAAAATTAAAAGCTTTATTAGAATCTTGTTCTTTTTATTCGTTATGTCTCGATGAAAGCACCGATAATCGACATGTGAGTCAATTGAGCATTTTTGCTCGAATCGTGCAAAACGATTTTTCATATGTCGAGGAGCTTTTAGATTTCGTTCCATTGCATGGAACAACAACAGGTAGTGATATTTTCAACGCTGTTAATCAAACTCTTGAAAAATTTGGTACTGATTTTTCAAGATGTTCAGCAATCGTCACTGACGGCGCAAAAGTAATGACAGGATCAAAAAAAGGATTTCTCGGTCAAATAAAGCAGCGAGATTTGAAATTTCCCTTTATACATTGCATTATTCATCAAGAAGCGTTATGTGGGAAAGTTGTTAAACTGTGTAATTCAATGCAAGTCGTCACTAAAATTATTAATGCTATTAAAGGCGGTCACAAAGGACCCCGCACAAAACCACGGGAAAATGGTTTTCGGTCAAATTGGCTAAAATTTCACTATGTTATAGTTTTCGCCATGCTGATAAAAAGTTACCATTGCACCAAGTCCCAAAAGTCAATATTTCCCAAGATATAAATGGTCAAAGTAGTGAAATATGGTCATCCGCAATAGTAAGACGTATGTTATAAGTGATACATTGATATTTATTCACGAAATAAATAAAAATCGATTTTTACATACATATATATATATATATATATATATATATATATATATATATGTGGCGGCTGCAAGCGCCCTGACAAGCGGTGCCTCAGCCACCACACCATTACGCGCAACGCGCACCTGCCGAACGGCAACCCGTTATGCGCGTCCTGCCGGGACCGAGCGCGCCAGCCGGCCGCGCGCGCGGTGAACACATGTTTACATCGCGAAGATAACAAGCTTTCACCGCTAGGCGGCTGAGCTTTCTCGCGTTCAGAATCCTGCCGGGACCAAATATAAGGCCGCACCCGGAAAGCCTCTACAGCATTCACGGCTCGTATGCTCCTGCCACAAAAGGGATACAACGAGAGTGAGAGGCCTTTTGATTAACCGCGCTGGGCACATGGAAGCTGACGACGACGGATTACACCAGTGGATCAGCGAAGCTTCCATAGAGACCGTCATCGCCGCAGTCGACGCAGCTCTACCTACCACCGCACACCAGTCCCGCGGTACGGACCGTGGACGCGTACCTCCGCCCGGCACACAACGCCAGCCGCTCCAACGTACACCGACGAGACCTTGCCTGGTGTGGAGTAAACGTCGTCCGCAGTAGCGGCAGGAAACGGCCCTTTTCAGGGCCACATAAGACTCCATAAACGGTCCTTCTCAGGGCCACATAAAACACTTGTAAATACTGTACATATTATATCTGTACATAGCATCAGAATAAACACGGTGTATATCATATACCACACTCTCGTCATTCACGGACCTACACGTTGCGACTCCTTTCCCAACGAGCGAACACGGCCGGCGAGGCCAAGCAAAGTGGCGAGCGACGCCATAATATATATATATATATATACAGGGTGTCCCATTTTAACTTGGACAGCAAAATATCTCAAAAACTAAGCTCCATATACAAAAATGTTTCAGACAAAAGTTGTATGGTTTCAAGGGGGACATAAGATGGTACCATTGGTTTGACCTTGAACAGTTTGTTGAAGGTCACGTGAAGGTGACTTTCAATTTCTTAAATGGAACGTACCTTTTCTTATTACATATTCTTGTAGATTATTTCGAGAGCTTTCCAAAACACTATAATTAAGTGTACTTCTACCAAGTATTTTTTGAGTTATGAGGCCCCAAAGTAGTACTTTGCAGTATATTGGCACAAAGTGCAAAATATCTTGTATGTTGTATTGTTATGGGGTCAAGTTGATCCTTACGTATCATTCAGGTTGATTTGACTGACAAAAGCAAGATCGAGGTCTAGCCAAAGCAAGATCGAGGTTGATCCGGCTAGCAAAAGCAAGATCGAGGTTGATCCGGCTAGCAAAAGCAAGATCGAGGTTGATCCGGCTAGCAAAAGCAAGATCGAGGTTGATCCGGCTAGCAAAAGCAAGATCGAGGTTGATCCGGCTAGCAAAAGCAAGATCGAGGTTGATCCGGTCAGCTAAGGCAAGACCGAGGTTGATCCGGCTAGCAAAAGCAAGATCGAGGTTGATCCGGCTAGCAAAAGCAAGATCGAGGTTGATGCGGCTAGCAAAAGCAAGATCGAGGTTGATCCGGCTAGCAAAAGCAAGATCGAGGTTGATCCGGCTAGCAAAAGCAAGATCGAGGTTGATCCGGCTATCAAAAGCAAGATCGAGGTTGATCCGGCTAGCAAAAGCAAGATCGAGGTTGATCCGGCTAGCAAAAGCAAGATCGAGGTTGATCCGGCTAGCAAAAGCAAGATCGAGGTTGATCCGGTCAGCTAAGGCAAGACCGAGGTTGATCCGGCTAGCAAAAGCAAGACCGAGGTTGATCCGGCTAGCAAAAGCAAGATCGAGGTTGATCCGGTCAGCTAAGGCAAGACCGAGAGTTGTGTGTCAAACTGAATTGATGCATATTTTGTCACAGTGCAGAATTTGTAATAATGTGTTTTACATCTGATTCACGATCAGATTTGATACATCAATGAGTTCCTACAAAAGGTGATGCAATCGATATCCTGAGGGATTTTGTCTTTGGTTATACTATTCTTGTGGGCGATTTCCAGCATCTTGCACACTCTGAATCAGTCTTGCAGAAGGATAGTGAATATTTTCCTGATGTCTTGCATATCCTATGTACCATATTACACTGGCAATATGTGCACAGGTGCCGACAGTTCGAGCGCCAGATTTGCAAGTACAATAATGACCTTCTATCGGATTATCCTCCTCTTCCACTTGGTCATTTTCTTTTTCTTCGAGAGTTGATCGATATGCTATCCAAAGTTGATGTTTTGTCGCGTTTCGAAATCTAGAATATACTCTAACTCTCATCAAACCTGGCCAAGGTAGTCGGTCTTCTTGTAACATCTCAATTTGGTATTCATCATCATCATCTCTACGTAACTTATCTTGCACATATGATGGAGATAGTTTTATTTGATACGTACCAAAAGTGAGATCCCTCAAATGGTCAATTGTTAGAATTGGGAAATCATGTAAGTGTGCTGCATCTAAACGAATCCATCTTTGAGCGTTTCGCCTGTGAAGATTTTCTGTTTCTACAAGTGCTTGAAGAACGTTTGGTTCCTTTGCCTTTTTAAGTAATCGTCGAGCTAATTCAATATTAGCATCTTCCATTGTTAAAGAGGGTGATATTTATTAATTATTGCACCAGCTATCCGGTAAAAGTCTCCTATATGTGGAACATGTTGGATTTGTACGACTTGATCAAAGAATTTAAAGATTGATTTAATATGTCCATTCCTAGCTTCTACTATCCCACCTCGATTTTGTAACCAAACGCGAAGCATTAGCATTTTCAGTGTTAAGTTGATGTTCGCCACGTTCGAGTTGTGCTGTCATCTTCCAAGAAATGCCCAAACGATTTAATAATACAGTAGCATCTCGATATCCACAATTACAATATCAACAATTACAATATCGTTCTCTTGAAACCATTGCCTCATTCTTTCAGCATCTCTCTCAAACTCGTTTTGTAAAATAGCAGCATCATTGTTACGACTATCAGAAAAGTATGGACCTTGGATATCAAGAATGTACCCATCGGGTGCAACTATTAAGTGCGGTTTGACTAAATGGCGGCTTTTGTGTACGCAATACGACTGTCGTAGTGCTCTGAAGTTGGTACTTTTTGGGATAAAAGTGTAAGTACCATCGATGGCTGCAATAACTCGAGGAGTATCAGGCTCCGGGTTATACAACTCATTGGCGAATTCCGTAACATGTCTAGCAATATAAACGTCGCGTATTATAGCATCAAAGCCAATATTGCTAGGTACAAAACGCAACATCAAAGACTGTCTCACAGTTAGCAATAGCCATACTTGTTGATTGTCTACTTGAATACTGGAACATATGAGTGAGGAATTCGTCCGAAAGTCCCTGTCGCAACTTACATAAAAAAAGTAATAGGTCTTTTTTACTGACATATCTGTAACCACCAGCACAAGGGACTCTATTGCAATAAGTGAATAATTCTCGGAATTGTTCTTTCGTTAAAGGACAAAAGCTGTTGAACTCCTCATCATTGAAACTATATTCATCTTCTATTCTGGTCATACTTCTAGCTACATCACGTAGACTTTGTAAGAATATTTGGAGCTGTGGTCCTCTTATCAGATACGGTCTATTGACAAAACGTAAACCAAGTAACAGAGGTGGTAGGAGATAACCTCGATCATTCAAATGATGTCTACATGATTTGACATTTTCAGGAATAAAAATATTTCTAGAAATGAAAACATTAGCCTTACACTCCATTGAAAGTCGATGCAAATCAAACTGGGCATTACAAATGAGACAGGTACCGTTGTTAGTTTGGGTTACAACATTTAATCTCAAGCAGCCAGGATCTTGTTCAACAGCTCTTATCTCTTCAAGAATTGACCGATTACAATTAAGGCATAGTCGTGTACGATCAGTTACATCCAAAGGAGGCAAATTAAAAGCATTTCGTCTATGAATAGCTATTTCTAGTTTACCAGCATTTTCTTCTCCATCAATACGAGCCATTGTTCTTAAAGGAAATCTTCCATTACAGATGTAACAAAAAAGATTTCGGTTTGCCATTTTATACTAACAGAAACGTCACTTTATTTTGGTTGTAAGTAGCCGCGAAAACAACTGATTATGAGTAGCCGTGAAAACAACTGATTTTGAATAGCTGTAAAAACAACTAATTGTGAGTAGCCGTGAAAACAACTGATTGTGAGTAGCCGCGAAAACAACTGATTGTGAGTAGCCGTGAAAACAACTGATTTTGAGTAGCTGTAAAAACAACTAATTGTGAGTAGCCGTGAAAACAACTGATTGTGAGTAGCCGCGAAAACAACTGATTGTGAGTAGCCGTGAAAACAACTGATTTTGAGTAGCTGTGAAAACAACTAATTGTGAGTAGCCGTGAAAACAACTGATTGTGAGTAGCCGCGAAAACAACTGATTGTGAGTAGCCGTGAAAACAACTGATTTTGAGTAGCTGTGAAAACAACTAATTGTGAGTAGCCGTGAAAACAACTGATTGTGAGTAGCCGCGAAAACAACTGATTGTGAGTAGCCGTGAAAACAACTGATTGTGAGCAGCCGTGAAAACAACTGATTTTTGACCTTGGCAACGCCACCCAAGATCAATCTGCTAAAATCAGTAAATACAATAGATCTTTTTAAGCCCTATAACTTTCATCTGAAACAATTTTGCTTCCTCATAGAGGAAGCTTTTGTTTTTTGTAAAACTTATATTTTTCGAGATATTTCACCGGTCCGATACTTTTGCCCCACCCTGTATATACATATACATATATATTGCGGAACTAAATATTTATTACATATATATATATATATATGTAAAAATCGATTTTTATTTATTTCGTGAATAAATATCGATGTATCACTTATACTTATAACATACGTCTCATTATTGCGGATGACCATGTTTCACTACTTTGACCATTTATATCTTGGGAAATATTGACTTTTGGGACTTTGTGCAATGATAACTTTTTATCAGCATATCGAAAACTATAACATAGTGAAATTTCAGCCAATTTGACCGAAAACCATTTTCCCGTGGTTTTGTGCGGGGTCCTTTCTTTGGCATAGGAAGTTTCAACTCTTTCTCGAAGAGCATAACGCAGTTTATACAAATGTGCCTCTGTATTGCGAAGTTCGGTGGCTCAGTGCAGGAAAATGCCTAGAAAAGTTCTTTGCTATAAGAAAAGAAATCCTCCTTTTCTTGCAAGATCTATCTGATACAAAATATGACGAATTTATATCTTTTTTGCAAAATGTAGACTCACTTTGCGAACTCGCACTTCTAACAGATATAACGAATCATTTGAATTATTTAAATCTAAAGCTGCAAAAGACCGAGCAAACTATTTCGCAATTAGTTTCTCACATTGATTCGTTTAGAAAAAAAATTAGTATTATTTAAGAGCCATATAGAAAACAACACCTTTCATTTTTATCCATCTTGCAAAATTCTCGTCGAAGAACATGGCAAAAGTTGCAATTTCAAGAAATATATATTTTTAATAGAATCCCTCATAGAACAATTTGATACGCGTTTCAAAGATTTCGAGAGTCTTAGAAAAGATTTAATCCTTTTCGAAAATCCTCTCACTGTGCAAATCGAGGAACAAAGTCTAAATCTTCAAGCAGAACTTTGTGATTTGCAATGTGATGTGTCTCTAAAAACGCGAACAGAAAAAGGAGTCGATTTTTTTTAAATTTTAAATGCATTGCAATATCCATCTCTCAGGAATTTTGGTCTTCGAATTTTTTCCATGTTTGGCTCCACATATTTGTGTAAACGTTCTTTTTCAAAATTGAAATTAATAAAAAATAATAAACGATCTTCTTTGAGTGATGCATCATTATCCTCACTGATGCTAACTAATTCTTCCAACATTTCTGTGGATATACCATCATTAGTTAAATCGTGCAAACGACCCAAAAATTAAATACTTATTTTTTAATTAAGTAGAAAATATTTTCATGTAAATTAGTTTTTATTTCCTTCGCGCGATTTCTTATTTCTTTTTATAAAACACTTCGCGATAGAGAATTTTATTTTCTTTCCTGCCGAGCCATATATTTTTTATCTTTATTGTATTGTATTGAAGTATACTTTATTTACCCCAAAGGGGCCTTAAAGGGCGTTTTTTAGGAACGTTCCCAAACCTTTACAATCACCCTCCTTACTTCTTTACATATCATTCTATTACATTATCTTCAGCATTATATTTCGTTTCTAGATCCTTGTGCGGCCCTCTTCTTCGTCTGAATCCGTTACTCGTCCATGTCGTTTTGCTCCTCTATGTCGTCGCCGTCCACTGCTTGTTATATCTCTTCGTTTTGTTATCCCGTGTTTCTAGTTTTTATTTTAATTTCGTTTCCTGTTTTTACTCTTTTCCCTTTTCTGTCTTGTTTCTTCATACTATTTTATTACCATCGCTTCTGCCTTACGGTTTCCTCGTCCCTGTCAGTCTCCTCCTTCCCATGTTCGCGATTTCACGCCGTTTCCTTCCATGAGCCACCCGCTCGCTCCAACGCCCCGACCGGAAGTCCATTTTTTTTATCTTTATTATTATTTTCTTCTTTGTTAGTGGAATAAACCTACTGGGGAAACCACTTAAAAAAAAAGTATCAGCAATAGTACCTCATGGGTGATGTGGAAAACTATTGTTGAAATTATTATACATTGTTATAACTATATTATTATAAAATTACGTCAATTTATAATAATATTATTATGAAACATGTATATAACGGTATACTAATAGAAAATATTAAGTTAAAATTTAATTAGCGGAAAATACGATCCTAGTATATTTTTTCCACCGGTATGCTCCTGAGCGGACAGCGTGACAAACGCGAGCGGCGGCTCGGCCGTCGAAGGTCGAGCGGTAGTGGGGGGACAGTAGGCGTCGCTTCTGAAATCGGCCCGAAATGTGCAGATTTTTGCGACCACTGAAGTAAACAAATAAATAAATAAATAAACAAATAAATAAATAAACAAACAAATAAATAAATAAATAAATTTAAAAAAATGCACTATACTATATGGACAACTAAATAAGGTCATATAAATTTCAGATGGATCCCCGGATTAAAGGAATAACCGCAATATTAATAATAACGATATGGATACGCCAAACTTACGGAATAATAGGATATGACTGTACTTCCCCAACTACGAATTTCGCGACTCTATCATTAATAAACGTTGAAGATTGCGATATTCCATTACCGAAGGTCACATCCAGTCAAGCCTTCATACAATTATTGCAGCTCAACGAATTCGAATCTGTAAAAGTGATACAATGCAAGGTCGAAATCGATCGTTCGATCAGAAAATGTGGAATGTTCTTTCATAATTCAGATGTTCTTTATGGAAAATACGCTTATATACACGAAGTGACCAGGGAAACCTATGAATGCATACTTATGGAACCCTCGCATTTAAAGGAACATACATAATGGCACTAAAATCTAACGAGACGACCAGTCGTCCAGCGATCCTAACTGGTGTTGTGGACGCCGACGGAAAATGTTCCGGAGGATCCTATTCAGACCTTTACGGAACATGGACAAATGTCCTCGTACAGGCAACTGTCACAATCACCCTGCAAGATTACACTGCTAACGTTAAACTGAGCACTAACCGTATCTTAGATCAAGAGTGGCCTGTGATTTTAGTACCACCAGATGCACTAACATAGAAGGAGGAAATACTTTTTGGGAACCCATACCTAACGATTCCTGTAAATTCACTTCATATAGCACCTTATATAGAGGTTACGCGGAAAAAGTAATAGATAACGTAAACGAGCACTCTCAAACCGCTTATACTGTGAATGCTGAAGATACAGTCTTTGCTTTAACCAGCACCGGGAAATACTCAGCATGTGGATATACGCTCATTCGAACTGAGCACCCAAAATTAGTAATTTGGGAAACCTCACCTGAAATGGACATTGCTAAACGAACCGGCCGCGTAGAAAATCTCGACCTTTTTACTTATATGAATTCGAAATTCGTTTACGTAGAAAAGCACATCCGTAACCAGATTAATCAACTGTACAGAAACATTTTACTACAACAATGTAACCTTGAGTTAAAAATGTTGCAAAACGCTTTGGCAATAGATACACAATCCCCCGACATCTTCGCCTATTACTTTATGAAGGGACCTGGATATATGGCCCTTCTAGCAGGCGAAGTAATCCACGTAATAAAATGCGTTCCAGTCGAGGTAAAATTAGTTCACACCCAAGAATGCTACGAGCAACTCCCAGTAATGTTTAATAACAAGACCTCCTTCCTAACGCCTCAAACACACGTACTACTACGGCAAGAAACACAAATTAACTGTAATTCCTTCGCACCTCCTATGTACCTTTTGGGAGACTCTTGGTATAAAATTATGCCAAGGCCAGTAAAAACACTAGCACCTACGGTCATAAAACCCATGACCAAAACCACCTGGAAGTACGCAGTGCCCTGGGGCACTCGTTACCAGCGGCATATACACAAAAGGATCTGGAAGATCTAAAGGATCACATAATGTTTCCCGCTGAGAGACCCGCTGTTCTTTACACCGTAGCAAGAGGAATAATGGGAGAATCAACCGTGCTGAGTGGAGGATCGTTCTCCAACCTAATCGACGAGGCTTCAATCGAAAAAATTGCACTCTCAGCCTGGGAAAATTTCTGGAGCAAATTTTTAATTTTTGGCAATATTAGCGCTGGCCTGCTTGGAATATATCTTTTTATAAAAGCCATTAAATTAATACTAGATACACTTGTACACGGATATGCTCTTCATACAGTATATGGGTGGTCGATATATCTAATAGGAGCAATATGGGACTCGTTAACTCAGCTCTAATTACATCTAGGACAAGAAAGGCCTAAAAATACAAATGCCAGTGCCCCGGCTCCGAAAAACGATTCGGAACAAAAAATATCAGCTAGCGCACTACTCCATGATCTCGAATGGCAAGCAAATGTGCAACCTGTCGAGCCAATTAACGAAAAATCCGAACACACTTATCCCCTCCTCCCCTTGAAGGAAACCTCCACCTACACCTTTGAACTTAAAGGATAAAAACTTCTCTATCTCCTGTATCAACCTTGCCATTCTGAATCGCATGCTACGACATGTAAGAAATTTAATGTCAAACTGAACTAAAACTTCTCTATCTCCTGCATCAACCTTGCCACTTTGAATCGCATGCCACGTCATGCAAGAAATCAAACAATAACATTCCTTTGTAGACATGGAAATCCAGCACATCAACACCCGGCTATTAACCCGCGGGCTGTTGAAGGTTAAGATCATCAAGGTGGACTCGCCTGCTTCCTTCTGTGTCCACATCGAAAAGGCACGGGAGGATCTCGACGATCTCATAGATGACCTGACGCGAAGGATGACGCGGAGAGGCCATCTTATACACGAGCGGCCTGACCATGTACATCCAGGCGATCACCATCCACGAAGGGAAGCAGTGGCAAAGGGGGATAGTCCTCCGAATTGACAAAGACAATATGGTCTCGATCGCCTTAGATTGGGGGCGCGTTGTCCAGAGGCCTATATCTGAAACCTACATATTAGAAGACAGATTCCGTGACCTTGACTGGCAAGCAGTCCGTTGCGGGATTGCAAACATCCAGCCTGTCGGGACAAAAAAGAGGTGGTCCCGTAGGGTCAATAGACTAGTCAAACTTCTCATAGAAAAACGAAGTGGTTGGCTAAAGATCCGCAAGGCGACGAAGTTCGGAGACGAAGCTACACTCGTTAACTTCAGCCCAGAGCCCGAGAGTGAAGATGAAATGAACGATCTAGAAGGGCTGTTAATACGGATGGGATGCGCAGCGCCCAGCATCCCGGAGAAAAAGTAGCGGACACATCCCCCACAAAAAAAAAATATATATATGGGGCATTCTCTGTCAACCGGACACCCCCCTCTGCCCAAAATTTGTGTCGACCGATTGAGGTCAATGAGGGCTCAAATTGTAGGTAATGATATGTAGTTTCTTGTACCGTGTGGCCTTTTTGAGAATTCAAAATGGCTATCAAGGTGTCACGATGATAATCGGAGAAAACAAGAAAAAAATCAGTAAACGACTTTCCGTATGCCACACGATCAATCAAAGAAGCTCTAAACTATTGGGATGGTTTTTGAGGACGTTGATTACGAAACTGAAGTAAAAATTCTAAAATTCAAGATGGCGGATCAAATATGGTGACCAAAACCGCAACGGCACCTTTCTATGTTCCGTAAGGCTGCTCGAATGAGCACTGGTTACGAATCTGCTACCAAAATTGAAAATTCAAGCAATTTCCGCCCAGTTAAAGTAAGACTAAGCGTTGTCCGACCAGTTAAGGCAAGACTGAGGGACGGTCCAACCGGTTGAGGCGAGACCAAGCGTTGTCCGACCAGTTAAGGCAAGACTAGGGGACTGGACAAAGAATTTTACTTTATATACCCCAAGGGGCCTTAAAGGGCGTTTTGAAGGGACGTACCCAACCCTAACCTCCAATTCATCCACTGTTTCCTCCTTTTGGTCTCTTCCGAACGACGGAGCCCAGTTTTCTCCGCATCTTGCACGGAGGGGCGCGGTTTTTTCGGAAAAAAACTTTTCCATGATTCATGGCTCTAGTGGACTCGAACCTGGTTCCTCGGATTACGAGTCTGGCGCTCTACCACTAGACCACACCGCCGCCCTAAGACTAGGGGACTGTTTAGCCGGATTCACACCAAGAACAGGTGACCGCTTCACTAAGGGGTCTTAGTTTTCAGAATGTTCACTTTTACTCCATCTGCAGCATTTGAAAATCTTTTTATGATGAGCTCTTGCTGTTGCGATATTAGAAAAGCATGGTTTTTGAGGATCTCTGGCACGGGTAATACCGATTCAAATCTTTTATTCAGCTCCCTAGTCATTGCATTATGCTGTACTTGACTGAAACTGAAAATTTTGATGCCTCCGAAATGTAATGACTAGGAAGCTGAATAAAAAATTTGAATCGGCATTACCCGTTCCAGAGATCCTCAAAAACCATGCTTTTCTAATATCGCAACAGCAAGAGGTCATCATAAGTAGATTTTCGATTAACGCTTAGTCTTACTTTAACTGGTCGAAAATTGCTAGAATTTTCCATTTTGGTAGCAGATTCGTAACCAGTGCCCATTCGAGCAGTCACATTGACACTCTTCTTTAACGCATTATACTCACATATCTTCTCCTTAGTATTATAAATTTACGCACATAAGTATATATACATATGTACACCCACTATACATATATGTATACGAATACGTACATATATATATATATATATATATATATATATATATAAACTCGTCACAAAAATTAAAGGAACACTTAAATTTTCTTAAAAATTAGGCAAAATTTGAGCAGCTGTATCTTCGTTAAAAATGAACAAAATTTAAGTTTAAAAAAAGGGTTTTAAAGCTTGAAATCTCTACTTTCAGAAGATCACTATTTTCTTTCAGTTTCTGTGAGTTTGGTAATTTTTACATATAGAAAACCACGAGCTGGACAAAATGGGAAATTTTCTTCTCACTTTGTGGGCCTGTCACGTGCTCAAAAAAATTCTGCGAAATTTTTTGACTTTCCAATGTGAAAGCTCGAAGTTTTCCCTACAAAATCTTTTTTTAAAAATGTTTCTACGATTTTTTGTTACTGAGTTAACACGGATTGAATAAGAAATGAGCATTTTGACTTTGATTGCTCATAACTCCGTTAAAAATCATCGTACCGCAATTCGCAAAATGGATTCTTAAAGCTAAAACTTTGCTCTATCAAGTCGTATAATCGCCAATTTTTTTATAAAGATGTTTGGATACATTACAAGTGAGTAAAGATGTCGTAAAAATTTGCAATTTTTTACTTTTTTATTTAGATCCAAAAAACAATTGTGCAGAACAACAACAAAAATTTATTCTTTACGTTTTTTTGTACTTTTAAGTATCCTACATTTAAAAAAAATTTGCCGAATAGCTATGAGATTTTCTTCATGGTGGCCACTATGGTTTTACGGGGCAAAACGTACAAAAAATTGTGAAATTGCTTAATTTCAGTAAAAATCAAGAAAAAAAATTAAAAATAACGTCTGACGGACGTTGAAAAACTGTTTTCAATTACGCTGACAATACATTGAAGATGAGTAAGTGTCAGCATAAGCTAGAAAGACTTTTTTATAAAAAATTAATGTTTCGTGTTTTAAAAATTTGAAAAAATACCGCCGGCATTAGCGTTACCCAAAGCATACGAGGAGGTTGCCCGGTCGGATTTACGCTTTGTTATGCGCGCGTGCGCGTGCGCGTATGTGTATGTGTGTCATTCAGCTGAGACCTCGCGACTCGTCGCTTTCGCAGTATTTTATGACTCTAAACTCATTTATGACTGTGTGTGCGTGCGCCTGCATGCGTGTATGTGTATGTATGCATGCGTACATGCGTGCGTGTGTGGGTGAGTGGATAGATGGTCATAGGTGGTAAAATAAATTTTTTAAAATTTATACCAGTATAAGCTAGAAAGACTTTTTTAAATAAGAAATTAATGTTTTGTGTTTTCGAAATTTGAATAAATTCATTTTACCACCTACGACCATCTATCCACTCACCCATACATGCACGCATGTACGCACGTACACACGCATACGGAACACACACAACATACACATACATACAAACACGTGCGTGTGCGCGCACGTATACATAGTCATGAATGAGTTTAGAGTCATAAAATACTGCGAAAGCGACGAGTCGCGGGGTCTCAGCTGAATGACACACATACGCATACGCACGCGCACACGCGCATAGCAAAGCGTAAATCCGACCGGGCAACCTCCTCGTATGCTTTGGGTAACGCTAATGCCGGCGGTATTTTTTCAAATTTTTAAAACACAAAACATTAATTTTTTATAAAAAAGTCTTTCTAGCTTATGCTGACACTTACTCATCTTCAATGTATTGTCAGCGTAATTGAAAACAGTTTTTCAACGTCCGCCAGACGTTATTTTTAATTTTTTTTCTTGATTTTTACTGAAATTAAGCAATTTCACAATTTTTTGTACGTTTTGCCCCGTAAAACCATAGTGGCCACCATGAAGAAAATCTCATAGCTATTCGGCAAATTTTTTTTAAATGTAGGATACTTAAAAGTAGAAAAAAACGTAAAGAATAAATTTTTGTTGTTGTTCTGCACAATTGTTTTTTGGATCTAAATAAAAAAGTAAAAAATTGCAAATTTTTACGACATCTTTACTCACTTGTAATGTATCCAAACATCTTTATAAAAAAATTGGCGATTATACGACTTGATAGAGCAAAGTTTTAGCTTTAAGAATCCATTTTGCGAATTGCGGTACGATGATTTTTAACGGAGTTATGAGCAATCAAAGTCAAAATGCTCATTTCTTATTCAATCCGCGTTAACTCAGTAACAAAAAATCGTAGAAACATTTTTAAAAAAAGATTTTGTAGGGAAAACTTCGAGCTTTCACATTGGAAAGTCAAAAAATTTCGCAGAATTTTTTTGAGCACGTGACAGGCCCACAAAGTGAGAAGAAAATTTCCCATTTTGTCCAGCTCGTGGTTTTCTATATGTAAAAATTACCAAACTCACAGAAACTGAAAGAAAATAGTGATCTTCTGAAAGTAGAGATTTCAAGCTTTAAAACCCTTTTTTTAAACTTAAATTTTGTTCATTTTTAACGAAGATACAGCTGCTCAAATTTTGCCTAATTTTTAAGAAAATTTAAGTGTTCCTTTAATTTTTGTGACGAGTTTATATATATATATATATATATATATATTCTTTTAATTGAAAAATTGGAAAAATTAAAAAAACCGGTTTCCAGAAAATCCTTTATATATATATATATATATATATATATATATATATATATATATATATATATATATATATATATATATATATACTAGCATGCCCCGTCGGGCTTCGCCCCGAAAAACATGTGTATTAAGACACGCAAATAGTCTCTCTCTCTCATTTTTTTAAAGTTAATTTCCAAAAAAATTAGTAATAAAAAATTATACACTTTAACATTCGATCAAATATTTCCCGAAAAATTCGAAAAATTTTTGATACCGATTTTCAAAAAGATAAGTGTTAACGTATATTTACATTTTACGCCAATAGATTTCCACATTACCCTTGAGGTACTATTTTAAATTCGTTTTTTTTTAAGTGGTTTCCCCAATAAGCCTATTCCACTATAAATAAAATTAACTTAATACCCGTATTTTACTCCGGTATTTAATTATTTTAAATATATTTTGACTCCACTTATTAACTCCACTTATTAGTAATTAACTTTCCTTTAATTACAATAAATAATTTAAATTTAGCACAATTACCCAACGTCAATCAAAAACCCTATAATTATTTATAATCATGGTTACATAAATTTTAATTTTAAATAATAGGCAAAACCCGTTTGTAATTATCCCAGTATGACCTTTTTTTTCCTACTTAAGGACCTCTTTATAGACCACATTGGTAGTTCTCCCCTCAGGTGCTAGGATTACCAGACTGCTAGGTGAGCTTACCCTTGAGCAGGCCACGTAAAACTGCCCATGTGAGAAACAATCCTCACTTAAATCAATCCCTGCTACTTTCAGCGATTGCCCCTGGACTTATTGATGGTCATCGCAAAACAGACTTTGATAGGAAATTGCAGCCTCTTAAACTCGAAAGGGTACTCTGATGGTATGAGTGGTATGCGTGGTATAAACACTGTATCTCCCCGAGCACAGCCGGTGAACACTGTGGCCTCAATGACATTCCTATGGAGAGCCTTTACTCGTAGCCTGGTTCCATTACAAAGTTTAGGCGGATTGAGGTTTCGCAGCAACATCACTGGAACCCCCACTTTAAGTAGAAGCTTGTGAGCTGGTAAACCAGGAGGATTCAGGGTGTTGAGGAACTCCACGGGGTAGTTGACCGCGTCATCTGTTTGTACCACCGAGTCTACAGACTTGTACTTCATTTCTATCTCGTCAAATGAATTAAGTAAAGTGTCATTAATAACGCCAACTTTGTCGTTCTTAGGAGTCAGAATGGCACGCTCGCACCACCAATCCATAGATTTCTCTTTGATATCGGCGATATCAGGGTATATTTTATCAATAAGGTTAGCTAGGATTGTCACTACTAAGCCTAAACCTTCAGGAATAATCATTTTTCCCTCAGACTCAGAATACTTTCCATCCCCTATTTTAAGTAGGAGTTTGGAAAATTGCCCCGCGGAGACATCGCCTCTCAAGTATACCCGCATATTCTTTCTGAGAGAGAGTTTCCAGATAAGGGGCCATAAATATGATGCCTTGATGCATGCTTTAACCTCGTCAGCTCGAGTTCCCCTTGGCACTACTGGCAGAGTCTGTCGAAAGTCTCCAGCCAACAACACAGTGACTCCCCCCATCACTCCATCGTTGCCCTTAATATCTTTTAAGGTTGTGCTCAATGCCTCAAAACCCCCTTTATGTGCCATGGTGCTCTCATCCCAAACAATGAGCTTACAGTCCCGCAACACTTGGGCCATGTTGCTTTGTTTGGAAATATTGCACAGGGGTGTTTCTGTATGGTTAAGATTGAGGGGCAGCTTAAAAGCAGCGTGAGCGGTCTTGCCTCCCTCTAACAGCGTAGCAGCGATGCCAGAGGATGCAACAGCCAAGGCGATTCCACCATCACTTCTTACTTTTGCCAAGAGTAAGTTGATGAGGAAAGTTTTTCCTGTACCACCAGGAGCATCCAGAAAAAAGACCTGACCAGTATTTAACTCAATGCTGCTAAGGACCTGCCGATAAACAGCGAACTGCTCATCTGTCAGTAAACCCTCGTTATTCGACACCACTTGTGCCAAGGTGTTTACATCGTAGTTGGTCTCTCTCAGATAATCTCGATTTTTCAAAACTTCTCCTGACCTTTTTGGTTGAGACAGGCCATATTGATGCAACTCCTGTCCTCCCAAAGTCAATACTGCATCCTCAATCAGCACCAAACATCTGTTATATACCTCGTCCATCATCTGCTGCGTACTGCCTTGCAACTCTCTCTCCACTTGTCGCGTAATGTCTTCTGAGAGGCTGTCTTTGTACTTTTCCCAAAGACTCAAAGGTTCGGTAAGTTGACAGAATACCAACATCACTGTAAAAAGCTCTCGCAACTTGAAAGGAGAATCACATAAGGCAGCTTCCTCCAAGGTATTGTCCCAATGTTTGTCATCTTCCAGCAAACCTAATGCCTTGCATGCAGACTGAAATGTGGAACAGAGGACACCATTTGCAGTCTTCAGATCTAAAAAGGACGTTGGACCTCGAATCTCATGCAGCAGCAAGCGAAGATAATAACACTCGGTGTTATTTGGATGGATAGTATACACTCTTCCCAGAGCATGGTCCTTCTTTATTCCTGGCCAGCCGTCGACATCCATCCCTCGCTTTCTTCTCTCAAACTTGTTATTTTTAAACACAAAATAAGAAGGAACCTCACAGTACAAGAGGGTTTTTGCAAAATCGTCGGTTTTGCACAGCTCGAAGAAAGTCAAGAGTGTTGTCTGAGGTGGGTTGCTAAGCCTCTCAACCAAGTTCTTGGAATTAAAGTACACACGTTGACCATTCTCAAGGTGAACAGCAAGATGAAAGATAGTAGGATATCTCTCATGAATAGGGAACGCCAAGATTCTCCAAATTGCCTCTGAGCTGCTAATGTACCGCCCACTCTCGTACAACTTCACCTCATCCCTATTATTCTCTAAGGCAAAAGTCGCTTGGTCACTGCCCTTATTCACGTACTTACAAATATACTTGATAGACTTAACTGAATTGCATAATTCCACATTAACATGAGCATTAAAAATACGTAACAGAACAGGATTATAGGGTACCACCCAGCGGTTATCCAGCTCTATTTCATTGATTTTTACGGTAAAGCCACCATCAGCTTGAGACCTTCTCCGATACTGCGGATATCCGTTTCCTGTCTGAGTGTTTTTGAGAAGTAGCCGGGGGTACCTCTTGCTGCAATTGCCTCCTTTCATACAAGGCGAATTACAATTTAAGCCCCCGCAGGGACCATGAATCATGTTGGCCTTGACAATATTATGAAGAAGAGAGTCTTGCACGGGATCAGGTATTTCGGCACAGATGACTTTGTCGATCATATCATTGAAGATGCGCTGCTCTAGCCACAGCAAGATGTGGATGTGAGGTAGACCTCGCTTTTGCCACTCCACAGAGTACATGAAACACCTCACTTTTCCAAACAGATTACCCTTGTTTAAGAGAGCCATCATCTTCTTCACCTTGAGATGAAATACTCTAGCTATAATGTCATGACGGTCATGAGATTTTTGTCCAGACAGCAGTACATCTGTGATATCCTTCCACTTAGGGTTACAAGTAAAAGTAATGAACAGATCAGGACGTCCGTAGTAACGGACGTATGTCATAGCGTCTTGAGTTCGCTCATGCATATAGCGTGGTCCTCCAGTAAAGGATGACGGAAGTACCACCATTTGACCCAGCTGAGTAACGTCAGCATCCTGCTTTCCTACGGCGTCTCTCAGATGAATGTAACTGTCTGCTCTCAGCTGCGCCTGGTTGTTCCTAATATAGTTCAACCTTTCAGTCTCTATTTTGGCGTACATGTCAACCAAAAATTGACTAAAAAGAGAACGGAAGTACACCAAGTGGTTGACTTCCCCTTGCCTAACCATGATACGGTACGAATAAAAGCTTGCTGCGGAAACTGTATTTTTGAGGGGCAACTTGATCTGAGGATCACGCTGAGGCAGGGCAATAGAGTACCCATCTTCGCCACGGCAAAACAAAAGCGGGTACTGCAGGGCGTCGTATGATCGGTGAATCTCGCTAATGCGCCGCAATGTGTTGTCATGGCTCTGCAACACAATATCTCGCTGCTCAAATTGCTGTCCAACAATCACCAGAGCTACCTCATTTGCTGTTGGTGCATTGAACCGTCCTCCATGAGCATCAGCGGGCTTTCTATCTGCATGAATGATGACTTCGAATTTTTTGCAAGTTGGAGGTATTTTTTCTAGAGTAGTTTTCAGGTCTTTTATGTAACTGTTGACTTCATGTAGCATCCTTTGCAATTCTTTAACTAATTCCTGTTTAACATCAGGAAAATTGCTGCATCTCAAACGCACTTCCCTTTCGTCCTCGCCCACGAAATAAATTTGTAGGAATTGGGCTTCCTGTTCAGGTGCTGGCAGCAGGCTTCCTACCAAGTGATATACCTGCCCCTGAACTTTAAATGTCGGTATGAAACCGTCTTGTAGAACCTGTTTGGCTCCGAATGATGTCATGTTGAAGCAGCCATTATACTTCCGAACACGATTCATAAAGTGGACGTGCTCGGGGTGGCTGCCCATTACCAAACTGTAGAGAGGCTCAGGCAAAGGTTCGAAGGGTGAAAGCTGCACCTTTCCAGCGCTGCAACACATGCCAGGGGCCTCCTCCTTCCACTTGAGGGCATTGCAGTACTTACACTTCTGGCTCATAGTACCCAGAGCTATAATGCTGTCTGCCTCATAAGCCACATCAGGATCATATGCCATGCCTGAATAAGCTTTGACCTTCCACGGAAGTGCTCGCCTTTCTAATCGTTTTCCAATATTTCTTTGTTCATATCGAAACTCTGTCGCTCTGTGTACCTCGGGGTTATTTTGTTGATACCTGGTCACCGCTGCTCTGTGCACCTCGGGGTTATTTTGTTGATACTTGACTACCGCTGCTCTGTGCATCTCGAGATTATTTTGTTGGTACCTGGCCACCGCTGCTCTGTGCATCTCAGGGTTATTTTGTGAGTACCTGGCCACCGCTGCTCTGTTCACCTCGGGATTATTTTGTGAGTACCTAGCCACCGCTGCTCTGTTCACCTCGGGGTTATTTTGTGAGTACCTAGCCACCGCTGCTCTGTTCACCTCGGGGTTATTCTGCGCATATTTTCTTGCCGCATCTTGAAGTTGCTTCCTCCTTTTAACGTTGGTATATCTAATACGACGTTTGCCAGGAGCCTTTTTGCAAACAAAAAGAAGTGATGATTGTGAGATGTTTGAGGCATGGTCAGACTGAGAGAAGAGTGGTGTGATGGTCAATTCTTCAGGTTTACGTAGCACGTACGCATCGAAATGTCCCTTAGAAAGGTCCTGCGCGTGCGTAAAACGTAGCCTCTTAACAGGGTGACCCTCAACACCGAAACTCTTATAGAGCTCACCATTGCGGTAAACCTCGAAGACAAACCTAAATAGTTGCCCAGCCGCCACCAACTCGCATAAACCACCATAAGTAAATGGTTGGGACATGTGAGCGAGATATTCAGCAGAGCTGGTGTAATTGTCCCCCTCGCTGTCGTGGGACATAATAGAGAATTCCTCCCAATTATCCACCACATGTTTTACGATTAGTTCACGCACATCCCTAGCCATTAACTGATTGTAATACATGAGATAGGAGAGGTACCTAAACAGGCAAGCTCCATCCCCTGTGATCGGGACAATAGTGTGAGGCACCATCTCTCCATTAACATTTAAAAACTCAAGTGCCATATCGATTTAAAAAAAGATAAGAGACAAAGCGTACTAAAAAGTAAAACAATTTTTCCCTAAATATAAATAACAACCTGTAGTAGACGCCAGAAAAAGAATCCTTAAAGCCGTTTTTGCACCCACTCCCAATTTCCATAAAATAATTTTTTTTATTATATGATCATCAAAAATATCAAAAAAAAACAATTACGTAAAAAAAATCAAATGCATAAAGCCAAAATTAATTATTAGTCTGGGTATACCACTATGGTTCACCCACTATAGTACACATAAGCCTTTAAGGCGATCCTACATTGGCAGTAATTATCGAAATTTCCTTATTAAAAGAAATCTTTAAATTGGCTTTACAAAATTGCTAAATTTTTTTATAAGATTCAACACCTACGAAAAAAGATTATTTCCAAAATTTTACTAAGCAAAAGCACATTCAGGTTGATGGGATAAGCAGTATTGCGTGCGTTTCACTGCTTTAAATAGAGCAGATAACAGTTTATGATTTGATTAAATTAAAATAAAAAATAAATTATATTTATGAAAGCAAAGAATAGTTGGTATTAAACTGTACAATTAAAGCAAAAACGATCCTATTACCTGAATAACTGCTCAAGTTGATAAGATAAGCAGTATTGCGTGCGTTTCACTGCTTTAAATAGAGCGGACAACAGTTTATAATTTGATTAAATTAAAGTATAGAATACATTATATTTATGAGCAAAGAAGAGTTAGTATTAAACTGTACAATTAAAGCAAAAACGATCCTATTACCTGAATAACTGCGAACACAAAATAAACGTGAAAAATACTTTGTAGTATACACACTCCTCTCTCTCTCTCTCTCTCTCTCTCTCTCTCTCTCTCTCTCTCTCTCTCTCTCTCTCTCTCTCTCTTTCTCTCTCTCTCTCTTTCTCTCTCTCTCTCTCTTTCTCTCTCTCTCTCCCTCCTCTCTCTTTTTTGCTTCTTTAACCAATTGCAAACTACAAAATAGTGAAACAACATATAAAATAGACAAAAATAGATTGAGAATTTAAAATCAACAATATATCAAAGCAAAGAAACAGAAAATGCCAAAAAGGATAGACAGATTGACAAAAATAGATTGATGATTTAAATATTTTGCTTTAATTTAATCAAAAGAATAAATTGTTATCTGTATGCTATATATTTTAAGCATTGAATCGTTGATATATTAAACAGTCTTCTTATTAAAGCAAAGAATAATTAATATAAAACTGTACAATTAAAAGTAGTTTACAATTATAATCATACAATTACAGTTAAAGCAGAGAATACATTATATTTATGCTTTCCATAAGACATAAAATTGTATATACACTTTTGTATATATACTTTTCTATACAAACTATTTTCTGCTGTAACACAAAAAGACTGTTCAATATATCAGCATTTTACTGCTTTAAATAAAGCAGATAACAATTTATAATGCTGTAACACAAAAAGACTGTTCAATATATCAGCATTTTACTGCTTTAACTAAAGCAGATAACAGTTTATAATTTGATTAAATTAAAATAAAAAATCTATTATATTTATGAAAGCAAAGAATAGTTGGTATGAAACTGTACAACATTATATTTATGCTTTCCATAAGACATAAAATTGTATATACACTTTTGTATATATACTTTTCTATACAAACTATTTTCTGCTGTAACACAAAAAGACTGTTCAATATATCAGCATTTTACTGCTTTAAATAAAGCAGATAACAATTTATAATGCTGTAACACAAAAAGACTGTTCAATATATCAGCATTTTACTGCTTTAACTAAAGCAGATAACAGTTTATGATTTGATTAAATTAAAATAAAAAATCTATTATATTTATGAAAGCAAAGAATAGTTGGTATGAAACTGTACAACATTATATTTATGCTTTCCATAAGACATAAAATTGTATATACACTTTTGTATATATACTTTTCTATACCAACTATTTTCTGCTGTAACACAAAAAGACTGTTCAATATATCAGCATTGTACTGCTTTAAATAAAGCAGATAACAATTTATAATGCTGTAACACAAAAAGACTGTTCAATATATCAGCATTTTACTGCTTTAACTAAAGCAGATAACAATTTATAATTTAATTAAATTACAGCAAAAATTCTATTATATTTATGAAAGCAAAGAATAGTTGGTATAAAACTGTACAACATTATATTTATGCTTTCCATACGACATAAAATTGTATATACACTTTTGTATATATACTTTTCTATACCAACTATTTTCTGCTGTAACACAAAAAAACTGTTCAATATATCAGCATTTTACTGCTTTAAATAAAGCAGATAACAATTTATAATGCTGTAACACAAAAAGACTGTTCAATATATCAGCATTTTACTGCTTTAACTAAAACAGATAACAATTTATAATTTGATTAAATTACAGCAAAAAATATATTATATTTATGAAAGCAAAGAATAGTTAGTATGAAACTGTACAATTAAAGCAAAATCAAGCATAAATATATTAAAACAAACCCAAAAAAAAGGGGGGTTTTTTTGAATCGCCAGTGTATATTAAAAAACAACGTAAGTGTCTTTTTTATACTCGACCCAACTGGCCAAATTTATTAGAGAAAACGCTACGTTTCGACCGTGTTTTCGGTCCTTTTCAAGCGTGTTGATACAAAATTATTATTTAGTTCGGCATAATGACCAAACTACGCCACATCTAAAAACTAAACATTGAGGATTAACAAAGTGCAACGTTAGATGAGTCAATTACATATAAAACTAAGCGCTTACATAATTTGTACGTTGATAATATAAGAAATGTGTTGGAACGGTATATTCGTTCGTCGCTCGATTATCGAAGGACACGTCAGAGCTGTTGTATTGTTCGACTGATAATGAGCGGACACCAAGAAAAACAAACGCGATCGCTTGTGATGCTTTAGGCCGAGTAGAGGGAGAACAGAGTGAAAGTGGGGAATTACGTCTCCTTAATGATGCAGTCATAGAGAGCATTAAGATTCTCAGTGTCTCGTTGTAAGTTTATGGTGTTAGGAAATTTTTTAATAAGGAACATTTCAGCTATTTCCCTCTTTCTAGTCTGTTTCTCTCTGTGTAATATTTGCGGCCTTTTCCAATCAAATTCATGTCCATGCTCTAATCTGTGGTTGCTGACCACCGAAAGATTGTTATCTTTTTTAATGTCATTTTGGTGTTCCCTGAGACGTTTACATAGATGTCTTTTTGTTTGCCCGATGTATGTGGCATTACATTCCTTGCAATTGATCTTATACACAAGCTCAGTTTGTCTCGCATCGTCGATCCTGTCTTTCCCTTTTCTAATTATGCAATCTAATTTTTTAGGGACTGTAAACACGGTGGTAATGTTTACCCTGCTCAAATCACGACATATGACATCGCTCAGACCTTTAATGTATGGTAGCGGTATACACTTCCTTGGATCGAAATATGCACTATCATCTGTATTTTGTGTGGTGTTATGCGTTTGGAGATGATTTAATCTTTTTTCGATATGTTTATTGATGACTGACTTCGGAAAGCTATTGTTAATCAAGATGTCTCTAACAAGTTTAATGTTAGAGTTATGGAATCTTTTGTCAGAGAGTAGAATAGCTCGATCTACCAAGCTCGTAATGGTGGTCGATTTAAATATATTAAGAGGAACAATATATCAAAGCAAAGAAATAAAAAATGCCAAAAAGGATAGACAGATTGACAAAATTAGATTGATGATTTAAAATCATAAAAGCATAAATTATTATATATTTTGCTTTAATTTAATCAACTACATATTTTAAGCATTGACTCGTTGATATATTGAACAGTCGTCTTATTAAAGCAAAGAATAGTTGATAGACTCGTTGACATATTGAACAGTCTTCTTATTAAAGCAAAAATAGTTGATATAAAACTGTACAATTAAAAATAATTTACAATTATAATCATACAATTACAGTTAAAGCACTCTATATATATTTTTGTATATATACTTTTCTATACCAACTATTTTCTGTTGTAACACAAAAAGACCTGTTCAATATATCAGCATTTTACTGCTTTAAATAAAGCAGATAACAATTTATAATGCTGTAACACAAAAAGACTATTACCTGAATAACTGCGAACACGAAATAAACGTGAAAGATACTTTATAATATACACACTCCTTCTCTTTCTCTTTCTCCTTCTCTCTCTTTCTCGCTTCTTTAATCGATTGCAAACTGCAAAATTGTGAAATAACATATAAAATGTTTGACACATTCATAATTTTGCTATAAGAGAAACAATTTATCCCAGTAAAGAAACGGCAAATGCTAAAAAGGATAGACAGATTGACTGTGATTGGTAATTTAAAATACACCCTTACCTTTTCTCTCTCTCTCTCTCTCTCTCTCTCTCTCTCTCTCTCTCTCTCTCTCGCGACAATATATCCGATTATACTATTAAAATATAAGCCCGTTTCTCTTAATATCACGATCTCTTAATCCTTTATTTCTTTTATACAGTACGAAATTATGCGCGATTATTATCTATAGAAAAGACAACTTCATAAATTCATAAGTTGCCAATTTCATTTATTAATTGTCGTTTTTCTTAATGCCCGGTCTACAATGGATGTTGTAGGTCGTAAGTCGTAAGAATTGGCCAATCACAGTTAATTATTCTTTGACCGCAAAAAGAATAATAGACTGTGATTGGTCAATTCTTACACGGAGAAAATTTTATATTAAATTTTACTATGCTGCCGCACCAACTGCGGACCATCAAGACGCCCAAGTTTAAATGCTATAGTCTTATAGTAAAATTACTATGTCCATAGCATTTAGTGCTATGATCATAGCATTTAATGCTATAATTATAGTATTCATGTATAATTCATGTATAATTCTTTGAGATTCAATCAATTATTTCCCGAAAAATTGGAAAAATTAAAAAAACCGGTTTCCGAAAAGATCAATAACAAAAACTGTACACATCATGGCGCTTCATGTATAATTCTTTGAGATTCAATCAATTATTTCCCGAAAAATTGGAAAAATTAAAAAAACCGGTTTCCGAAAAAATCAATAACAAAAACTGTACACATCATGGCGCTCCCCAGAAAATTCTACCCCTACTTCATATACAATTCTTTAAGATTCGGTCAATTAATTCCCAAAAAATTGAAAAAATTTTGATACCGGCTTCCAAAAAGATCGGTAACAAAAAACTAGCATTCCCCGGAAAATTCTACCCCTATTTCATATACTTTTGATAAAAATTCGGTTCAGGGCTTTGGCCTGGGCGATATTAAGGAATCCGTGAAAACACGTTTTACTCCTTTTCACCCCGTTAGGACTCGAATTTCTAAAAATCCTTTCTTAGTGACACTCCCCGGAAAATTCTACCCCTATTTCATATACTTTTGGTCAAAATTCGGTTCAGGGGTTTGGGCTGGGCGTTGATAAGTGAGTGAGTGAGTGAGTGAGTGAGTGAGTGAGTGAGTCAGTCAGTCAGTCAGGACATCTTCCTTTATATATATATATATATATATATATATATATATATATATATATATATATATATATATATATATATATATATATATTGTCACGGCTTTTTCACTCCCGGACTGCTCCGGGGCGTGTGCCGGATCAAAAGGGGAAAGGAGAGAAAGGTGGAAGGTCTCCCCGACGAGTCTCTCACACGGGCCGAACTTTCTACGCGAAATTAAATGTTGGGCGCCAGACGCGGAACACGCGTCCACTAAGAATCCCGAAAAATCCAACCAAACGTAACGCCAAACCGGATTAATTCGGTGTGTGAGAAATCGGCCAGCTCGGCTAAGGAGTGTGGGCGGGGTGATAGGAGGGCAGCGCGGCATTCGGCGGGGTGACTCGAAATCACGAATTCAGATCATTAGAAAACAAAGTAACATGGTTTATTCTGAGCTAATAATAATATTCAAGTCGGTGAAGAAATAACGCGGACGCCAGAAAAGAAATTAAACAACGCTAGCGTGGGCGTCAAGAGAAACAGAATATTACGTAGGTTTTGAATCAGGAACAGTGATAATAATTAAACTTATTGCTAACAGGGCTGGCCGACGAAAGACACAGCCGAATATGAAGAATTGAAGTAAACGCGAAATACTAGTATTATGAAGAACCGGCGCAACGCGAAAGCATAGTATCATGAACGCGAAGGAACGCGAAAGAGCCGGGTGTCACGCCCGAAGTGCGTGAATGCCACGTCTCGAGCCGTGCAGAAGTTCTGTCGCCCGCTAATCCCTAATTCTAACGCGAGGGTCTTAGTCTAACGCGAATCTTAATCTAACGCAAATCATTAATCTAACGCAAATCTTAATCTAACGCAAATCATTAACCTAACGCGAATCATAATCTCACGCACGCGATAATCATAGCGCGAGTAATGTCCGATGCAATACGCGGTTGTCAGCAAGACAACGTTTCGACGCGAAGAAAGAGGAGCGGAGGTCCTCGTCATGACGCAAAACACCGTAGCTAACGCGAAAGTACGGAATTTCCGCGAGTAACCACGCAAGAGACAATAACAAACGCGACCATACGCAATTTACCGCGAATCCTACGGAACGCAATAACAATCCAACGCGAATCATAACGTAACGCACTAAATCTCACGCGAACGAGAATCAAACGCGAATTACAATCTAACGCGAATTATCCGGACGCGAACATCGTCGAAACGCGACTCTTCAACGCGAAACATCTCAACACGCGAAACAGGCGAACATTCTAGACGCGGCCATTACCGCGTGTACGATCTACGCCCCGACCGGACGAATTACCACGCAATAATCTTGCGTTCGCGAACACTAAGGTTACACGAGGCGGTAAATTCGCGATACGAAATCCGCGGACACATCTACCGCGATCTCCAGAAGCTTTTCCGCGACTCGATAATAATCCCACGGCCGCGATACCATTCCAAGGCCCCTCGCTCTCGGTATCAATTGCCCAATGAACTCTTTGTCGGCGCATGCCGCCGGCTACCGAAGATGTTTCGAGCGAGCGCGACCCGGAGGGCGGTATCGTGGCTTTACATTATCAAGAATAACACCGAGGCAACCTCACCGTTGGTCCTTCTCTCTCGAGGCTCCTCGCCGTCGCTCCAAGGCCGAGACAAGTGCCAGAAATCGTCAAAATGTTCAATTAATGCCGCGACAAGTACTCAGACGTGCGGTGGTTATCGAGGACGATCTACGAGTGCTCCCGAAATTTCGCTCGATCGCGGAATCGATTGCGCACCCCACCCCGGGCGCACGCAGCCGCTCGACGCTATCGCGCGGACCAATTAGGGGCGAGCCCGCAAGCTCGCGGCGGATCCTTGCACAGGGCCGACAATCCTGCTCCCGCAGGGCGCTCCAAGTTTTCTGCGTGCACGGTAATTTCGCCGGGATCCTTCCCGGTCGGGCGAGACGCTAACGTCCCCGCTCTTCTCGTTCTGTCCGGGAACGGTGGCCATCCGTCCCGGAATCCCTTTTACAGGTGCGGAGGGCAGGCGAAGTTCATTCCGCCCCGGAGTCCCGGGGCCCTGCCTCTATGAGTCCGTCCGTCACCGTATTACGTGCCGCGCGAGCTTCCTTCCGCGCTCCCCTGCGCCCGCCGGCCTGCGAGTTTCGCCGTGGTCCATCCGCGTCAATCGATAAGTCGCTCGATTCCTTCCGTCTGATCCTGTACTCCATAATCCGCTCCTCAGGAACTCCAGTCTCAGCTCGGTGCGGCGCCACGCAAATTTACAAAATAACAAAAGAAAGGGATTAGAGTACGGAAACGCAATTACAATTATGCCCCTGGAGATCTCTCGCTCTGACTCGGTAAATCGTCCTCGGGCGCGAATTATCGAAATCCCGCGCCTTGTGCGGCGGGGCGCTGCCACGATGCAGCGAAACTGCAACGTCACAATATACATATATATATATATATATATATATATATATATATAGATATATATATATATATATATATATATATATATATATATATATATAATATATATATATATATATATATATATATATATATATATATATATATATATATATATATATATATATATATATATATATATATAGTGGAAGCTGAATAACATAAATTCGTCTCTTTATCAATTATTACAAGCTTTACTTTAATAATTTGATGTTCGACTATCCTTTTCCATGCAATGTATATATTGCTGTAAATTCTTCACTTCATTATTCAAAATGGTCGCGATATATACTATAATCATTAATATTATAAATAAATTATCATTAAAATCATTATTAATTATTTATGAAATTAATATCAAATGTACATTTAATAAAATATATTATACATTAAAATTCGCGGGCTAAAGCCGCAGCGCGCAATACTACTAGCGCCACATAATGGTTATTAGCGACACTAAGAGGAGCAACAGCGCCAACAACTGAGATTTGAAACTGACTGAGTGCCAGGGGTCTGGCTCTGTGTTTGCTTCCATATCGCGAAGTACAGGCTGATAGAAGCTTACAGCTTAAAGTTTCTAGAAGTGTCTGTGGATATTCACTCGTGCATTCTCGTCGCTTACCACGCTTTTTAATATGGGAGACAAACCGGTAAGTACTTAAAATTATCTTGTTCAATTATTCGCACACTATTTTTTACGCATGATTTTTTTCCCGTCACGTATGCAACAAAAATAATGCGTAAAAAGTTGATTGTCAGGGCCGGTATTCTGTACACAACTACCGACATTAGTCGGTTCGATATATAAGTGTCGTTGCGCATGTTTTTTGACACATCAAAAAACATCCGCAACGACACATCGACAATTTATTGAACCGACAAATGTCGTGTATATGTCCCTTTTTGATAAATTAATAAAATTAATGGCAACCTTCATTTTGTTAGACCAGATTTTTTTACTCATAATTAAATAAAAATAATATTACATATTTTTCATCGAAAAAGTCAATGTCCTCACAGATAAAAAGGCTCATTAAAATTTATTTTGCCAACAGTGGCAAAGCGTGCTTTGAATTCATAAGCGTGCTAAAGTAATGTTTTTTTCAGAGCGCTTTTTCACTCGCTTAATGTTGCACGATGGGAATGAAAAAAATTGCGAGCGACTTTTGTTCTGTTTTTGAATTTAGCCTTCGAATCTTCTATGTCGATGACTCATTATTCTTTTTAGATTTATCTTCCCCTGCAATGATGAAAATGAAATAGAAATAGCAATTGTTGTCCAGAGGTAATAAAATGCGTAATGTAACAAAATTCCACAAAATTATCTAGAAAGAATTGTAGTATCTAATTATACGTCCTTAAAAAATTACAGATTCATAATTTTGTATTAAAAAAATATGTTGAAAAATTTACTACATAGCATACCAAGTTGTAGATTGTGAACCCTACGGGGATATACAATAAAACTTACATACATACCAAGATAAATTTATCTTGTTTTGTAATCTTGGTATACTATGTAGTGAAATTTTCATATTTCTCTTAATTAAAAAATTGTATAAATATGTAATTTTTTAAGGACATATAATTAAACAATTCTTAAAATTGTGTCAAATTAAAAATAGATTTAATTTTTTAATACATGTAGTATATTAAATGTAACAAAAAATTCAATATTTTTAGTTTAAAGAATAATTTAAAATATTTACCTAACTTAAAAATATTTAATTTTCTAGAACAGAATAATTAGCCGCAATCCCTCATTACACGTTCTTCCTTTCTTTTCCTCTACATAATCTTGCTTTTGAAGAGTGACACTTTGTTTTTCTACATTTCTGAACGATGATTGCCACTAATATTTCATTTTCATCATCAGATAAGAATTCGAAACAGAATAGTGGATTAACATCATCAAAATATTCAAAGGCAGATTGTTCAAACGATATTCAGTTCTACGATAAGCTTGACGCTAATATCGATTTTTTAAAATTTATTTAAAACAACGTTTTTATGAACGTGTTTTTTTCAAGCAGATTATTTGAGTTATTAATTTTTTAAATATTTTTTAAATGTCCACAAGAGAGATTGAGTCGAAACATATGCTTTTGGTACACATTTTTTACAAAAATGCAGATTTTTTTTAAATATACTGTATTTACATTTGTGTCACTCACAATCACTTTCTTGTTTCATTTTTTTTATCAGCAACACAGGCACACTTGGCGTCATATTGCTCGTGTTGAAGCTATCAGGAGATTGAATCTTCAAGGTATCCAAGAAAGGGTTGCACAAATGATAGTTGCTCATAATAATAACATGATCTCTGGCAGTGACACGGAGTACAGTAATAACAATTTTGGTGATGTCAATGATAGTAGCGATGTCAGTTCTGAAGAATATTTCGGTTTACACGATGCATTGGTAAACCATGATTTAGACGAACGCAATGAGATATGTAATGATGATAGTACAGACTATGGAGATGTAAATATTATAGTAGAAGATGAGGAAAACATGGAGATCAATCATGTTAATATTGAGAATGATCTTGTCGTAAATGATGCACAAATTAACGCATATGTGTTGAGGAGTCTTAAGGAATGGGGGAGGAGGGGTGTAACTGGACAGAAAATAAATGGACTACTACAAATTCTAAGAGTTGTCTTCCCACAGCTTCCAAAGAACTACAGATCTCTCCTGAGTACTCCTCGAAACACATCTGTGAAGGATATTGGAAATGGACATCTCTGGTATAAAGGCATCAGATCTAATATTCAGTCTAAATTATCAGAGGAATATTTTACTGCTAATCAAGAAATTATGATGAATGTCAATATAGATGGGATGAAACCTTTCCCTCAGAGTTGTTCTCAAAAAGACTTTTGGGCAGTTTTGCCAATCAGGATGAACCATTCATTATAGCAGTATTTTATGGTGACGGAAAGCCCAATGACTTAAATGCATTTCTGGAAGACTATGTTGCAGAAGTGGTTGCTCTTCAGGAATCTGGTTTTGAAATCAATGGAACTGTTTATCCTTTTAGAGTAAGAAATTATATCCTGGATGCCCCTGCTCGAGCATTTATCAAGTGCTGTGTTGGACATGGTGGAACTTTTGCATGTGAAAAGTGCTGTGTCACAGGTTGTAGATATCGGGCTCGGGAAATTTTCATTGACATGGATGCTAATCTCAGGACTGATGAATCTTTTAATACCAAAAAAAATCCTCAACACCACACTAATAATGTGTCACCTTTAGAAACTATTGGAACTGGAATGGTCTCCCAGTTTAGACTGGATAGCATGCATCTAAAAGATCAGGGTGCTTTCAAGAGATGGTTGAAATTCTTATTGGTTGTTCCGGGTAATTTTACTTTGACCGATGCAACTCTGAGAGCTGTATCAAATGTTCTTGTGGAATTGGCTCCTCACACTCCCAGAGAATTTAATCGCAAACCGAGACAACTTAAGCGATCAGGTAATAGATTAAAAGCCCAAGAATTGAGGAGGATAGCACTTTATGATGGGATAAAAATTTTCAAGAATTACCTTACACCTGTTCTTTATCAGAATTTCCTTTTGTTCCATACTTCTATATACATTCTATCTAGTCCCCACTTGCTTGATCCGTGTATTGATGTTGCGGAAGAGTTGATGAGAGAATTTGTTACTTATTCTATACAAATATTTGGCCGAGAATTTGCTGTTTACAACATACACAGTCTGATCCATTTGGCTGAAGAGTGCCGGCAGCATGGTGTGCTTGACAATTTCAGTGCATACAAATTTGAGAATCATCTAGGTCTAATCAAGCGCTCTTTTCGGTGTCCCTATCAACCTTTGCAACAGATTGCTAATCGAGATTCAGAGGGTTATGGGGACTTGAGAAAAACTACCAACAAAATACTAGATCTTTAGGAAATCCGCTTAAGTAAGAGGCGAGAAGATCAAGCTGAGATTCCAGGAGATCATTATAGTAAAATAAAAACTCGTAACATGACCCTGCTGTAAACGAAGCTGCTGCTTTGTAACTAATCAAAATGATGTGGTAGTCCTGACTAACATTATCCGTACTCCTCAGGGAGAAATTAGATTGGCCGGTCATAGGTTCACACGAATGACAAGTTATTACGACTTTCCCATAGACTCTACTAACATAGGAATTCTTAGCGTGTCTGAATTGAGTGAGCGAGAACAGTTTTTTCGTCTCTCAGATGTTGCTCGCAAATGTTATCTTGTTCCAGATGGAAATATTTATCTTTGCATCCCATTAGCTCACACCTTGTTTTGATATTATGAGGCATGGCATGACTTTTTTTATTTGTTAAAAATAATCTGCTTTTATAAGTTAATTTAAAATTAATTTTTATATTCTATTTCTTGTAGTACTCCGTAGTTATATTCACTGAGGAGGATACAGTTGACGTAGTAGCTACCAAATAGATCGTAGACAATGGTACGGCAGCATATTGGCCACCAACTAAGCAATCAATAGTGAGGCTTGTGATGGGACTTGCCAGTCCAAGTAATGACTGGAAAAAGTGTCCGGTGATAGTGGAACATAGTTATAGTGCGTATGATTTAATTTCCACCTTTTACATGCAGTGTTGTACCAGATAATAACTTTCTTTTTATCTGAGATAAAGATAAAGATCGGTTTTTTAAGTTTTATCTGACAAAAAGTAAACTGGTTTTAAAATATTATTAGATAAAAATAACAGCAAAAATTATGTGGATAATTTATCTAAATTATCAAATTATCAAATTATAAGTAAAAAGTAGAAATTATCAAAGATAATTTTAGTTTTATCAAATTACAAGTAAAAAGTAGAAATTCATTACTTTTGGCTTTAGAATAAAACATTTTTCTTTTATTCGGGAATGTCTATCTATTACTATTGTAAGAAACAAAGTGTAAAATTGCATCCGCGGTTCAAAACAACCGCCATAAAAATTATCTAACATTTTAGATCGATAACATTTAGATAGATAAAAAAATCTTACCTCAGATAAAGATAAGCGACACGAACTATCTCAGATAAAGATAGAGGAAAAAGTTTTCTACATAAATAATTTAGATAATTTATATACATAGTTTTATGTAGACAATACCTTACACTGTTCAACTCTTATTATAATTATAAATCGAAGCTTTGTCTATCTTTTCTCAGGTACGTACAATGTAGCCCGTAAGGCAGCTATGAAGAAGGCTGACACTGGTCAAGCCTTGGACTCGGAAATAACGGATGGAAAAAAGGGAAGGGGAAAGCGGCGCGTTACGAAAAAGAAACATTTTGATGATAGTGACAGTAGTAAAAAGGACATGCACAATGTGAGCCCTGTGCTGAATCCTAAGAAAAAGAAGAAGACAATCATTGTGCAGGAGTCTAGTGATTCTGAGGGAGACAGAACGTTACTACTACCTTCTCCACAAATAAGTGGCGTCAGAGAGAGATTAAAAGCGCTTCAGCAAAGAAATGCGTCAACCTCAAAGGATGTTTCTGGTACCTTGTATACACAGAAGAGTACTTCTGTATTTGGTACATCAACGAAGGCAAATGTTGCCACATCCAGTACACCACAAAAGGAGAAGCAATATACATCATCTATGAAATGTGACAAGAGACTCAATTCATTGAAAACCCCTGATAAAACATCTTTAAACAGAACTTTTATAGATGACGACGGATACACTGAAGCTTCGCATACAACTGCATCAAACAGGAGTTCTCCTTCCTGTGTGAGTGTGTCAAAGAAGAAAATTTCCAGGAATCTTTTCCATTATCACGAAACAGTGAGTTTATACTGATGTTTTTATTGCTGAGAAGTGCATAGTGTAGATCTCTGAAATTAAGAGACTCGACAGTGTCTTGACAACAAGTAATTAAAAACGAATTTTAAAGTGTCAAGACGACGTCGTGCACTCTTTATACAGTAAGTTGGACTTTTAATGGTCATATTTATTAATTCTAACAGCACATTTTGATTTCTCTATTAGATGACGGCGGCGGCAATAAGAAATGGCCACATCTGATTGATACTCCACGGAAATGTAAGCTATTTGTTTACATACATTTCTATAAATTTTTACACTACGAATCTTTGCCACATGTTAATTTGGATTTTTTCTCCTCCAGTTGCCAGAGATAGTTTTCATCATGTGTGTGAACGTGAGAATTGCAGTACCCCTCAACAGGGTAGGTATATATTTGTAAATGAGTAAGTATGATTGTAAGTGATGTACTGTGATGTACTGATAAAAAATGAACTGAACTTTTCTCTTAATTTGTATAAGTGTTTCATAAATTGTAAACTGTTGTCATTAATTTTCCCTCTTCGTAATAAGCATGAAAGAGAAGTTTTTGTATGAAAAATACCAATAGAGTAGGAAAGATGGTGGGATTGACAAATTGTGCTGTTAAGATCTTTATATGATATTGTTTGTAATATATGCAATACATTGTTTTAGCCTATTCATCTCAGCCAATGTATTCGGCATCAAGTGTGGAAATAATCAAGGTGGAGCTACTTCATGAGCTAAACAGAAAATTGGATTTTATAATGATACAAAATCAACGAATTATAAAGCAACTGTACCCGGAGGAAGTTGCTCTTAAGAAACCAAAAGACTTTCCATCCCTGCCACTTCAATCCGAGGATGATTTCAACAACTTTGAAAAATTCTTGCAAACCGAAATCAACCTCATTAGCACAGTAAGTTATCCTTTAAATTAATGTATGTATAACTATATGTCCAAGTCTAGTACCACTATTACGTTTAAATTTTTGCTTTCCAGGCAGATTTATTCCACACGGTTGCTTCTGACTGTGTATTGGAAGGTAAAGCGGCAGGAAAGCTAATGAGAAAATGTGTGTCAAACCGTCTCTCAAGAGTGATGAGCTGGGATGGGACTAATAAAACCAAGCTTAGCTTTAATAAATCGAAACTGAAGGAAGCAATCTTTTGTGAGTATTATATTATTTCTGGTGATGCCTGCAAATTTTGTTTTTTAAAGTAATAACAATATCAATCAAAGTAAATCATGTTTTTGCAAATCTTTTTATGTTTTGAAAGAGGTTTTAGTAAATTAAAGTAACTATATTTCTGAGTATAAATGTAATAAAAAGTACTGTATTACTGTATTACTTTATTGGAGAGTTTTGTTATCTTTTTTACATTAGAGAAAAATTATTGCAATTTTATGTCTTATTTTACGCGTATGATTTTTCTCTATGGATTCTAGATATTGAAGCCCAGTATACACAATCATACTTCTTTCAGGTTCACTTCTCAAGTTATACCCTGGGAGTAAGCTCGTAGATGCTGAAGCTGCCATTAAAAGGTGGCTAAATACTAGTGCACAGCGTTGGTATAACAAGCGCCTGAGCTGTTAAAACAAGGAGCAGACCTGCAAGTACCTCCACATAAAAAACGTTCTTTTGATTTTTGTGTTATATGTTATATTATTTAAACATACATGGAGAAGCATATGGACAATAATAAACCAAATAGTCCATAAAGACGTATTATATTTTACACCTTGTTCCCTATGCTCCTTATCGTAGCCGCAACGCATCGAAGCGTGCTCGCACGCCCTGCGCTTTTTTATAAAAAGGTCAAGATGATGTCATTTTGATATCCAAATGACGTCAAAAATTTGTCAATATGGAGGTACTGATTGATGTCAAAATGACCTTGACTTACTTGACCTCAAGTTGACGTCTACATGACGTCAACTTGACTAACACGTGTTTGTTGTGCCGTGACTGGGATAGTGCCGGCACAGGATTCGGAGATTTCGGGTCGGAGAATAAAGCTCGTCGCAACGTGTGAAATAATCAGTTGAATATATTTGATTTGCCCAAAGTTACAATAATCCCCTTTATTTCAATTCCCGATACTCGCGTAACAGTAAACGATTTATAATTATTGGAGTAGTGACAGTATGTTCTCAGACGCACGTCTCCGCTTTGATGTTAATTAGCGACTGCCCGCCGATCGTCGGATTCCGCGGTATTCATCCGCTTGCTGTTGCTAACTCGGGGGCTCCCGAGTTAGCGCTAGCCCTACGCGGTCAGCGTTTTTCATCGTGTCGCATTGCATCGGATGATCGGTCGTCCGATGCAATCGTCAGTTTTTTCGGCGGATGTGGATTTTACGTTTGTCGCTAGGGTCGGATTTCGTATCGGAGGCACTTGGTGTTGCCAAGTGCATTAATTACTCTCTACATCGTTATGCGCTCACAACATGTTGTTTGGGTTGACTAACACGTGTTGTTTGGGTTGACTAACACGTGTTGTTTGGGATACAAGAGTTTTTTGCAGAGGCTCTAACAAGTAAGGCCGTTATTTTTATGTTATTTTTTTGTAATGAATTACGAAAGTAACAGCATTTAAATTAGGGGTTGTGCACAATAAAAGAAATGAGAAACAGGAATAGAGAACAGAAAATTGAGGATTGATCATATATGTATTTTAAAACGAGGTAAAAATTACAAAACTATACAGATTTACATCTATTCTTTTTTTAGCTTGTTTCAAGATACATATCGACCCTCAGTTCTCTGTCGCCTTTGCTATAAGTTTTTATATATTTACATTATATTTATTTTATAACCTTATGAATTATTATTATTAAGACGAAATTACAAAGAAGTAGCAGTTTATTAGTTTTTAAATAAAGTTTAATAACGGTAACAATGTGATTGTCCACGATATATTCAACTAGGAAACTAAATACAATTAATCATACATTTTTTTGACTTTACAGATAACAAAGATATATATTACATGAAATAAAGAATAATATTTTAACAAATAAACCACATATACTATGTGAAAGAAGTGATTTTCCAACATTTTGTGGTAAGTTTAGCTAATATTATGAACCATATCTGTAACAGTTATTTTATCGTATGTATGAAATAATAATATACTTTTTATTTATGTCAGGCATTAATACGATAAGCTATATAGATAAGAACAACGAGAACAACAGTGAATCTGTGATTCTAACCAAAGATTCTAATAATGAAGAGACGACTGTTGACGCATTAAATACGTTACGATAAGGAATCTGTGATCCCAGCAAACGCAAAAGGATTAAAAGATATTAAAATTTTTTAATACCTTTGAATCCCTTTTTTGGCGGAATTAGATGAAATTAGATGGGATTCGAAATGAGATGGTCCAATCCCATGGAATCCTAAAAAGAAATTTTCAATCCCATCCAATCCTACATGCAGAAAATTTTTCTCGAAAATATAAGTATACACGAATGAAGTAAATACCGTACTAATCTTGCACAGCTAGAATATAATCATAATATGCAAAAGATTTCAAGATAGTATAGGAAAATTTAAAGAGCAAAGAATAAAACTATACGCAGTTTATCCCGAATATGGCTGATTGACAAAAAACTTATAGGCTGTAGCGGTCAGCTGTCCGCCACGAGCGAACTTGAGAACGCTGTAGAAACCCTGCCGAGCTGCCCTAGATATAGAGGTCGATGTTGAACCTTAATTGCGCGAAAGTATACCGGCGATGCGCCGCGTAGCGGGCGCGAGCCGGAACCTCTCGACGCGCAAGCCCGCGTTGCCGCTCGCACCGCGCGCCTTCCGTCGTCCACGATCGTGTGCAATCAAGTGGCCTCCGAGTAAGCGAGTCGCGCCGAGCTCCAGGGAGTCCGGAGGAACGACGGGGAAACCGTATGCGTCGTGTTTATCGTCGTTATTCGCGAATGTTTACAGCTGGCATGTTAAATGGCAATGAACATGGAAGTAGCGGAGGTGTCCGGGGTGGCGTCCGACGACGCTACCTCGCCGGGGGCCCAGTGCGGACCCGCGACCCTCGCGAGCGAATCGTCGTCGTCGCCATCGCCGTCGCGTCGCCGCGCGTCGGCGACGACGCAACGGCCGAGGGACCCGTCGACGCGCGACGGCCGAGGGACCCGTCGACGCGCGAACGACGACGAGCGACGGCGCCGCGAATTCAATGGTATTCATTTTATTGTCAGAATAGACAGAATTCAATGGAATTCAATACGGAAATTTTTAATTCCTAGTTTGGCATTCAATGGTATTCATTTCGTTAACGGAATCAATGGTATTCAATGGAATTCATGACGAAACTTTCCAATCCCTAACCTGGCATTCAGTGGTATTCATTTCGTTACGTTTTTGTGTCAGAATTGGATGGGATTCAAAAAAGACAAATTCTTTCCAAAATAAGGAATTCCATGATATTGAAACTATTTCAATCCCTTTTTTGGACAAAATGGAATTCGGAAAGTCCTTAATTGAATTCCTGGCAATTCCGTTTTAATTCTTTTCAATCTTTTTTCGTTTGCTGGGATGCTAACCAAAGACTCTAATAATGAGGAGATGACTGATAACGCATTAAATACATGTTATGGTAAGTTTAGCTAATATTATGAACCATATATGTAATAGTTATTTTATCGTATGTATGAAATAATAATATACTTTTTATTTATGTCAGGTATTAATACGATAAGCTATATAGATAACAACAACGAGAACAACAGTGAATCTGTGATTCTAACCAAAGATTCTAATAATGAAGAGACGACTGATGACGCATTAAATACATGTTGCAATAAGGAATCTGTGATGCTAAACAAAGACTCTAATAACGAGGAGACTACTGATGACGCATTAAATACATGTTATGGTAAGTTTAACTAATATTATGAACCATATCTGTAATAGTTATTTCATTGTATGTATGAAATAATAATATACTTTTTACTTATGTCAGATATTAGCACATTAGATGTAATCTTTGTGGATGAATATGGAAAGATAAAGAATATTATGAATAAGGACTGCAATATTGAAGGAAAGTCTGATGCTACAGATACATGTAATATAGTTGAAAATGATGATATCGCAGGCGAAGGTGTAAATGTTTCTCTCTCTGGTATGTAATATTTATTATATTATAATTCACATGTTGCCAAGTAGAATACTGTCAACTCAAATTTCGATTTTGAGTTAAGCTTACAAATCTCTGTAAACCTAGCATCTCCACCACTAGAAACAGGTTTGGGATATGCCATAATTAAGTATGGCATAGTTATTAATTTGGTGCTCATTTATTGCTCTAGTCCCGAATTTTGTGCTCCTACCAATTTGCAGGAAATGAGTAACAAAAGTGGAGGTGTTGGTTTTACATTAAGCTAGCATCCCCAATCCTGGAAAACAAGTTTAAAGTACTGTAAACAAAGAAATTGATATGCCAAAATTTTATGTTAATTATGTGCTTTCAAAATATCCTAACCCGGAGAATTTGGTGCTCGTTGTACATCAAAAAAATCCATAAAGAATATGGTCACAACAGAAGTAAAGTGTATGAAACAAATTAGTTGCCGGATCGAATTTGGTCTTAAAATAACACTAAAGTTATGTGCTTTTAAAATATGCAATTCCAAAATTTGGTGTTTGTTGTTTAAACTAAATGACGCTAGCACTGTCACACTCTTTATGGATTCGTTTAAATGAAACAATGAGTACCAATTTTCAGATTTATATATTTTAAAAGCATATAATTTTAGTTTTATTTTAAGACCTTTGACCTGGCAACTAATTTGTTTAATACGCTTTATTTCTGTCGTGACCATATTCTTTATAGATTTTCTTATGTTAAACAACAAGCACCAAATTCCGGATTGGGATATTTTGAAAGTACAAAATTAGCATAAAATTCTAGTATATCGATTTTTTTGTTTACGGTACTCTATAATTTATCTTTAAGAAGTGGGGATGTTAGCTTAATGTGAAGCCAGCACTCTCACTTTTGCTATTTATTCCTGCAAATTGATAGAAGCTCAAAATTCAGGACTAGAGCAACAAATTAGCACAAAATTAGCGCTTAATAACGCCATAGATTTAAACTTTTCTAGTGGTAGGGGTGCTTGGTTTATAAAAAGTATACCTAAAGTATTATCTGTGTGCTATAATAACCTTACAAGTCTACGTGAAGATTCCGTCGCACAGGAGCAGAAGTATCGTTATTCTTTTAAACCGATTATGTTGCGATTGCTAGATGAATAGTGTCATAAGTTAATTGACTAGTGACTAGATCTCTTCAAAAAACAGTATAAGTTTTATCATAACAAAATATCGTAATTATAATTGTGTTAGTTATTTCACAGTTCAAGAAATTGATTTAAATTTGTTTTTCTTTGGAAATTGTTAATTTTTGAATCGTAACAGTATATGTATTTTACTTGGTGTGCTATATATAGTTTCATATTGTGTATGTACACTATAAGTATGTAGGTACACTATAAGTGTACTTTATTGTTTGTTTTAATTTTATTTTAATCTTATCCGCAGGTTTACTTAGTGGATTTGTTTTTACGGATGTAGATGATTGTGTTAGGAGATTAAGTTTCAACGGTATGTAAAGATTGAATTATTTTAATATTTTAATAATATTTGAGGGATATTTAAAGTAAGAGTTGCTTATTTGTAAAGATAGAATAAAATGTTGCAAGAGTGATTGTTGTCAGAATATATAATTATAATTTAAATTTTATATTGTGCTTTAAATTACATTTTAATGTAATTATTCAAATGGATACTTGTTATAATATGTATCAATTTTTATATACTTTTGTAAAATAAGATGCTATTGATGGCTGATTATTTAATCATTTTTATGTTGTTTTCATACTTAAGTTGCTGAGATAGTACAGTTCAGGTGTAAAAGCATATAAATGCTATTAGGAGCATGATGCAAAATATAAACTAAATAATGAGAACGATTTTAAATTATTTAATTAGTTGTAATGGATGAATATTGGACGTTTTAGAAAATACAAAAGTTTATTTGTAATAGCAAATATCTTACTTTTGATGATAATAATTATATTGGCAACCTGGAGGTTGATTTGAGTGTATCTCAAAACTTAGTGAAAATAACAAAAGTTAGCGAATGCACTAGGTGTTGATCAATGAAATTATAAATATTCTAGTTAATTCGCACATTTTTATCATTTTTATCAAGTTATATAGAGATGTGATATATGATCGACCTTCTGAAATTGATTGACTTGAATTATATTATAATATTTTGAAATAATATTTTGATGATAATAAAATGTTACAGTATAATTTTTTATGATACAATATTTTTGTAATATTAGATTGGTTGTTTTTGTAACAAAACGGATTTTCTAAGATATTTCTTACATTTTATAATTAGCTTATAAAGTTTTGGTTTTGGTTTGATGTCATAATTATATCTATGTTTAGAAGAATCAACGATTTCAACAGACGTTTCCTTTCCTAATGAAAGTACCCAAGTGTTCAACAAAGAAGAATTAGATGATCAAGTACCATCTCAAATACCAATACCGTCAGTACTCGGTATGTAGATAAAAACAATTTTTTATTTTGTAAATGTTTTTATCATAATTTTGATCCCATATCACAGATCTTATGTTTTTGACTTGATGACCAAAATAAAAAGATATCTTTACAAAATAACAATTGTGATTGAGCAGCTTTGTAAAATATGTCAAAAACTTTTATTTTGCTTGAATAAGTAATCAATAATTATAACACTAAATTAATATGTTTTTCCATAGAAAGTTTTTTCAAGTTTACAATAAATGTTACGGCTAGTCATTATATTTATTAAAGTAAACAGGAAGTTTTCAAAGTATTTGCTCAATCAATTATAGTTATTTTATAAAGATATCTTTTTATTTTAACATACTTTACAGAAATGCTTAGCATGTTTTCTCAATGAGGATGTCATAAACCTAAGATCTGCAGCGAAAAGTCAGAAGTCTTAATGAAGTTTTATTGTGTAATATGTATAGTAAATATAATAACATACACATACACAGATCTTATGATATTAATTTAATATTAATCTTATTAATGCATATTGTAGAAATAACAATTTTTATTTGATATTCGCTTATATTTTAAATTAAGTAGTTTATTGTTTTGCGACATACTGATATATATCGTGCATATCTTAATTTCTTGAACAGCCAATTATCTCAAAAAGTATTAGTTTGTTGAAAAAATGTTTCAGATAAAAGTTAAAGAATTTAAAGAGGGCCAATAGACGATCTTATTAGATTTTGGATTAGAATTCTGTATTGGGCCCAGTAAGGTCCAAGTTAAATTTTTCAAATAAAAACTCTTATTTTTTATTGTATCATTCTTTTCCCCTAATTAATTTGAACAACTTTGGCTGACATTTTTTTATTTGCCTAATACTTTTTGAGATATTCAAGGAAAACTTGGTAACTTTTTCAATATTTAGCTTATGATGTCTCAATAACTGTTTGTCAGAGAGAAAGTAATACAGAACTTTTTGAATTGACTTGGTCTCAAGAATATTCTGTTGCAATAGTACCCTAACTTTTCTAAATACTTGTGTAGACAGCTTCTTAAAGCTTTTATGTATACATAAGTATTTAAAAAATTAGGGTACTAATGCAACAGAATATTCTTGAGACCATATTAATTCAAAAAGTCCTGTATCACTTTTCTCTCCGACAAATAGTTATTGAGACATTGTAAGCTAAATATTGAAAAAGTTATGAAGTTTTCCTTGAATATCTCAAAAAGTATTAACAAATAAAAAAATGTTTCAGACAAAAGTTGTTCAAATTCATTAGGAAAAAAGGATGATACAAAAAAATATAAGTTTTTATTTCAAAAATTGTATTTGGGTCTTACTGGGGTCTCTGATCCAAAATCTAATAAGATCGTCTATTGGCCCTCTTTGGACTCTCCAACTTTTATCTAAAACATTTTTCCAATAAATCAATACTTTCTGAGATAATTGACTGTTCCAAAACTTTTGGTACGTATGGTATATAATACATTCTACAAGTACACGTAAAGGATTGTAGACAAAATAATAGGAGTACAGATATGTAATTTTCAATATTACACAATATCTTAAAAATCATACAAGGCAGCTGGTGAAACATAAATATATTAGTATTTTTATATTTATAACACGTATCAAGGCAAACCTTTCTGGACTCATCCTGTTTTCTATATAGACTGATCCATGATTTGTAAGACTGATTTTTATACACAAAAATAGAATATTAAAAGTTTAATCTTGATGGACATGAACTTTGGGTTTTTATTAAAGTTGGGGATATCTTTTAATGAAAGAACAAAAAATTGAGATTGGAAAACTACCCCAAACGCTTAGGCGCTATAACGTGTAAAACAACCTAGCTTCCGAAGCGCGGATCTAGCTCGCGGCTGGTCAGGGTTCGAAGTAGGCGCGGAGGAAGACACAAGACTCGGTTAAAAGAGGAAACGTAACAAAGTTTATTCGATTATATGTACAAGCGATATGATATACAGCAAGATCGCGGAGTATCGGAGATATGTACAAAGTTGAGTATCGACGGTACGTGCAGAGATCGCGGGGCGCGAGTATCGGCGGTATGTACGGAGATCGCGAGGCGCGAGTATCGGCGGTATGTACAGAGATCGCGGGGCGCGGGTATCTATGATATAAGAACGCGGTATGTACAACGGTCGCGGTTACCGGCGATATGCCGGGGTCGCGCGCGGCGCGAGGCGCGTGGAATCGAGCGGCCAAGAGCCTTGGCGGATATACAGATCACTCTTTATATCCTGTCGCATCGATATGTGGAGGCGGGAGGCGGCACCGGGTGGCCAAGATCCTTGGCGAGTAAGAGAAGAGCTCTCTTACCCTGGTTCACTCTAGTGTCACAGGTTCGCGGGTGGAAGTTCGAATCAATCGCCTAGATACGTCACTTGGCAGAGCCAGAGAAAACTCTCTACCTCCTGATTGTTCGGATTGGATTGCGGGATCCGTGAGCAGCGGAGAACTGGTCGGGTCGGTTTGCTGGCTCACGGCGGAATCTAATTGTTTAAACAATTCGGCGCCTTTTATACCCGTGGCGCGATGTCGTCGTGGTGGGGGTATGCGCGACGGCAATCGCGAGCGCCGGGATGGAGCGGCGGGTCGGTCGGGAGTTACGGCGTCCCGACGCCGCGATTGCGTTCGGCGGCGCTCGGCCGCGCTCGGCCGTTTTCGGCACCGCTCGGCGCTTCGAGTCGGTTGCCGCGGTAAGTCCGTTCGCGGACTTGTACGCGAGATTCGGTTTTTAAAAAAGGGCACACCGTGTCTTGTCTCGCCCGGCGGATGGTCGGCCGGGCGGCATCCGGCTGATGCTCGCCGGGAATGATGCGTTTTCGGGGCGCATCGTTACACGTGTATACAAAGGAAGAAAACATCAATTTTGTGTTTTGTCAGTCTGAGAGACTATAGGATGAGTCCAGAAAGATTAAGGCCATTGGTGTTGTATTCCTGTAATTTTCTATTCTACCGTCTTTTTAGACGTTGACAACGCTAAAGACAGTAGCGATTCAGAATATCTTCCTTCAGAAGATGAACTGAGTATATCAGATAATGAATTGCCATATGAAGAAAGTGGATCAAAAGATGAACAAAATGTATTGAATAATAAATTGCGAATAAAACACAAATCAGCGTTAAATATAACTGCATCGTCAGCATCAAGTTTAGATGCCTCGCAAATTAACGACAATGTACCAGTATGCAACGACGAAGTTATGTATGTTGAATCATTTAATCTAAAAAGTGTGAAACGAAACTACTGTATTTTCTGTTGCAAACTTAATTAGTACGACATTTGGAAATGGTACATAAAAATGAACCAGAGGTAAAAAAATTGCTATCTTACCCAAGAAGAATGAAGAAAGAAGGAAAATTATCGACATTTTGCGAAAAAATGGCAATTTCAAATTTAATACGAACTCTGAAGTAAATACCGGACAACTTATTGTGTGTAGACGTCCTAATGAAAAATATAACAGGACCGCTACAGATTATACTGTTTGTGCAAAATGCAAAGCTTACTTTGCAAAATCAACAATACGTCACCACTCTCGACGTTGTTTCGAAAACAAATTTACAAAGAATCGGTGCGTTATGATTATGGGTAGACGAGTTACGTGTCGATTACACCCATCGGCAAGTGATGTATTAAGAACAGTAGTATTTCCAGTTATGAAGGAAGACGATGTTACACGCGCTATCAGATTTGACGAACTACTCATTTTGCAAATAAACTAAACCTGAAATACAAATCTCAACACCAACACGACATGATTCGTGCCAAATTACGTATCCTTGGTCGCCTTGGCATTAAGAGAAGTAAACAAAAATGTGGACAACTTTACATCGGTCTATCATCCAAGAGTGTATGACGATTGTATCACAGCAATCAATAAAGTTGAAAGATATAACAATGAAGAAAAAATATATGAAGCTCCAGCAGTTGCGGCAAACTTATCAACTTTAATTAAATATACCGGTAATTTGCTTATAACTGAGTGTATAAAGAAGGAAGACATGGAAAAAAAGGAACAAGTTAAAGACTTCTTGAAATTATTAACTGTTGATATAACAACAAGTGTTAATAGAACCGTCATTGAAACGCAATCGATTCAAAGGAGACACAAAAAAAGTCAATTTGCCATCAGTGGAGGACATAAAAAATTTAGTTATTTACAGAAAAAACGGGTTGAAGCTTTTAATGCATTACAACAATCTTTTTCGTATTACACTTGGCTTTCTTTGGCAGAAGTAACACTGATCTCTATACAAGTGTTTAGCAGACGACGGGCAGGAGAAATTGAACGCATTCTTATCGAAGATTTTAAAAATTATGAAAGAGTTAATGAAAACATGTACAGCGATCTTTACAAGTCATTATCAAAAGAATACAAAAAGATTGCTAACAAATATATCAGATTCTGCACTGAAAAAAGTTTTCGACGCGACCTACTGGCTGTATATCAAGGCTCGCCGAAAATCACTAGTAGGTGCTGCCAACGATTTTCGGCGTGATATACCACAATTATAAACGCTTCTGCTTGAAATTATGGCAACTCCTGCCATAGTGAGTCTAACAGCAGCGACCTCAATGCAGTGACAGAGGCAGCCACAATTTTTAATAAAAGCTAGCAAAATCACGATTTTCTTCGCGGTGAAAGAACCCGAAACTGTCGTCTGTAAATAAAAAACTTGTGGCATGGAAGTGTTTCTTAAAGAAGTTGGGCTCGGAGATATGCTGAATCAATTTGTAGGTGAGTTGGTTCAAGATTGACAAAGATGTTATGTGCACAAACATGCTTGGGTTGTGGCGTTATTGAATTGCACGTGCTTTTTGCAAAAATTATAATCAATAATGATCTTATATATTTAATATTAAATGTAGTGGCACGATTTCAAGAAAGTTTTTTGAAATATATACTTTGGTTTGCTTGCACGGGTTTTTTTTCGTCGTAGAGTTCGGACTGGAAGATGAGAATTTCTTCCGTCAGGGATCTGATTTCATGAAGGGAATTACGGCATTGATAAGGAGAGAATAGATAAGTTTCTCAAAGCGTATAAAGCTAAGATTGTTGAAAATGAGAAACCTTTCGATCATTCCGAGATAGAGGTAGTACATTCACTTATCAATATTAACCATGCACTCCAGCAAACAATAAACGAGCCAGTGAATGCATCTTCTCCAGTTCCCAATAGTATTTTTTTGTTTATTTGTATTATCTTCTTAGGAATCAGATTATTTTCTGGTTGTAAGATAATATTATCTTTTTAACAATGAAATGCAATAGAAGGAAATGTCTGATTCTCGCACACTTATGCTTTGGCATGTATTTCTTTAGTAATATAATTTCAGATGAGGATACTTTTTGCTACGTTCGATATGATTTGTACGAACTCTTGAATGATCCTGACAATTTAGAGGGGCAAATTATATTAGGAAAAAAACGGGGCAGCTTGACAGAGCTCGATTAAAAGATAATATTGTTTTCTATGAATTGAAAAAGAATAAGCATAACAAATATCAGTAAGCATCTTTTTTAGAAACACATTATTTCATTTTCTTTCTGTCTTGTATCTAAAAATGATCACTTCTGCTTCTTTTTCATTCTCGAATTAACAACTAACGTTTTCCATTAGAATAGCAACAGAAACTTTCTTAAAATGGACCGAGCAAATCATAGAGCTTTTTCCGGACGAGGACAGAACTGAAGTTTTTGAACCATTTCTTAGTAACGATGGTGGTCGTAGTAGAAGCCCGCGAGGATACTTACTTAATCATTATAATACTATAAAGCAAAAGATGATAAAAGCTGGCATAACAAAATCAAAACACAAACTTCCAAATAATGTTGTTCAAAACGTTGTTGTTAGAGGTCTTAATAATTTTCATTTTGTTTCAATCAATATTAATTTTTTTCACTGACTAACAAAAATTGATTTTTTTTATTAGGAAAGATAACTATAAATATAAAATGTTTAACGGATCCTCATAGAAATTATGATTTTAGTCAAGTCTCAGTAGAATGGCAGAAAAGTTTTAACAGTCGCCAAAAAATGTTTAAAAAACAAGGTGCTTCTGTCAGCGTTGAAAAGTATTTGAAACAGTTTCCGTGTCTTGGTGATGAAATAGGCATGATTTTGGTGAATATCCTAATGTGCTCGATTGTCTATATAAAATGTTCTATCTTTATACTGGCTTTGATCTCCATATTATAATTATTACACATCAATCCTTTGCAGTTGGACGGAGACTTTAAATCTATTGTGGAAGAACTGGTGAAGAAAAATTCACAATCTTTGAATCTGACTGATATCTCGACACTCTTTTATCAAAGTTGGCCACCAGTTGCTAATAAAATCATTTCATTCTCGCAAAAAACGGGAATCCACGAAATCAAGGCTTTTCGCGGAGAACAAACACGACTCCTTGAGGAGGGTGAGTTTCTTTTCGTTCAATCAAATAAACATAGATCACTGTGGGAAATAGAATTTATAGAATTTCTCTCTCCTTCGAACATTTAGGTGTATCCCCATCGATATTAGCTCTAGTGTTACTGCCTAAACTTCTTCGCCATAAAAAAAGAAAAGCTGGAGAAGATATCATTGCAGAGGACGTTCTTCGTGCATTTATATATTTCATAGAGGTTAAAGCCAATGCAAATATTAAACAAACCGATAAGAGCTTATTTTCATAAAAGCTCTTGCTTATTTTCAAATATATTGCTTTTCCATAGGTAGATGCTGTTATTCAGTTGGAAATAAAAAATCAAATCAAGTGGATGAAAGATCGTAATATTCCGTTTCATCCTTTCATTATTTGTCGTGAAACAGTGAAGGAAATTAACGAATGCTATTTGATTATCACCGAAACTATAAGGAGGACTTATAATGATCTCATCGACGCTGTGCAAATGTGCCTAAAATTTGATCGCTTTACGTTCTTTTCCGCAAATTACTGAAAATATCTGGTACTTTTTTCAAAAGCTTTTTTTTTTACATAAAACTCCCTAAAGATGTCTCAATAGTTAACAATTTAATTATTGCGATTAGAAAAATACCCTAAGCTCATTAAAAATAAGCGTCTTATAAATTGGAATCAATAACAATATTTTGAGCGATTAAATATTTTCACTATAGATGAGCAATCGATTCTTGATCATTTGATCCGATTTTTATTGCTTTTATACTCGGATTCAAGCATTCCAAGAAACATTGTTAATACCGTCGTTACATATTTACAAGACCTGATATCAACAATTTTTTTTACTTCTTTGAAAGCAGACGTCTTATCTATTCTCGCGAAGTATGAATTGCCTAGACGGGTGGTCTTTGAGATTGAAGAATCTTTTCAACGACACTCGATTCCCTTCAATCGAGTTAATTCGAAATATAAAATATTTTCCGTTTTAAAAGAAAGAGGCATGCCAGATTATGAGTATTTGATTGATGAAGAGTTGCAGGAAGGGATAAATGATTCCCAATTAACTACAAAAAAATTCTATGGAATTCATCTTCGCCTCCGCAATTCTCTGAAATTGTTTTTAGAGATAGAAGGTGTGTTCCCTGCGATCATGCGCTACCTTGATGAACTGCAAGCGAGTTCTGAACTTATCAAAAATATTGTCCAGGCTGATATGTGGCAAGAGAATTATAAGCTTCACGATGACGATTCGATAATCCTTCCGTTACTCATATCATATGACGACTTTGAGACAGGCAACGTATTAGGAGTCATGCCGGGAAAAATAAATTCGGGGCTCTTTATGCATTAATTGCCTGTTTACCCCCATATCTAGCCTCAAAGCTCACTTCAATTTTATTTGTCGCATTAATAAACTGCGAAGACAAGAAAAAAACGACTAACCAGAACATATTTGCACCGATCGTGGACGAACTAATTTATTTGCGCAATTCAGGGATAATAATAAACAGTCGCGGCAATAAATATTTAGTCAAATTTCAGTTAGTCCTTATTCTAGGGGATAATTTGGGCCTAAATAATATCCTGGGGTTCATACGCTAGCAGCGTGTAGACACCGTGCCTACAAGCGTACCGCGGGCAGCGCTACCTACTGTAATATTTCAGCAACTTTTGGGTCATTGGCAACTTTTGGGTTAGAATTAGACTGACAAAATAGTAGTCAATAAACTTTAAAAATGAACCACTCTACTCGAAAGTGTTGTGTTCCTGATTGCAAAAATAGTGAGTCTAAAAATCCCGAGCTTCACTTTTATTCATTTCCCGGTAAGAAGTGGGAATTTGAACGAAAAAGAAAATGGATTCGGGTTGTAAATCGTTTGGAGTAAGTAGTTTTTTAGCATTGCAATAATTTAAGCAATTTTCTGCATTGCAATACGCTAAGCATTTAAGTATTTTTATTTACTTCAGAAAGGACGGCAAGCCATGGACACCAAGTAAAAATTCAAGAATATGTAGTGTTTGGGCGAATATTTGAATCCGGGCGTAACTCCGGTTCGCCAGGGGCTGTGTTCGACCCCGACAGGGATCAGGTGTGCGGGTGGAAAGAAACTTGATATGTGAGAGGTGATGCACAAATAGTTTAATGTTCAATATGTACAATAACGGTGAACGCACTCGTATATGTAAGCGCGACACTCTGCGAGCACGTGATGCGGCGCGGTGATCACGTAACACTTGTAACTTTGCTGGGCACGGAGCCGTAGGCAGTTAATTAGCGCAAATTCGGAGATTGCGCGTTGAAACGCATTGAGCGTTTATCCAGCCGTTGCGCTTGTGTTCGCAACGCACAAGACGCGAGACGGTATCTCGGTCGCGGCACGATGAGCTATCGAGCACAATGGCGAGGCACGTTACACGCACTGACTCGCGTATGTTCACCGCTCACGGTGGCGAGGGTGAATCGGAGCAGACGCACGACGGCGCGACAATTTAGCGGGCTCTGCGAGAGCAATCAGATCCATGTGCACGACGGTGAATGTGTGACCGCGTGAAACGGAGTAATTAGACGGATGCACGGCGGTATGCGACCTCGTGAACCGGAGTATTCTTCTACTATTACTGAGGGGACCGGAGCACTCGCGGTCCCGTTTCGGGAGCTTTCGGGCGCGCGACGCGTATCGACCAATCAGCGGTGGATCTTGGGATCGCGACACAGGATCGATACGCGCCGGGCGACGCTTCGTGGTCAGGGTTAACGGGGGGAGCGGCGCGAAATACCTTTCGTTATGACGGCGACTGCCGGATGGCGTTACGGGCACGATATTGATCCGGGATCGCGACGGATTGCAATTATTTCCGAACATGTAGTAATCATTTCGTCGGTGGAAAGAAGTCCGACAATCCTAATAATCCAGCTTTTTTACCTTCTATTTTTTCGGACAAAGATAAAAGAGTATCTGAAACTCGTATGAAACGATTTGAACGAGCAAGAAACAGAAGTAATCAAGTGAATTCTCCAGCATTAAATAATTTTGACAATTTTACTATAAATGTAGATATTGAACCGAGTACTCGAGAAATTGGTATTCAAACAGACCCTTCAGAGACTTTACAGACAGAAGAACCGAACATACTATTCTGTTATAGTACGGATACAGAAGTATCTATACAGACAAATATTACTATTAAAAAAGCTGAAAAAGCGCGATTAATTCTACCTAATGAAGAAATAAAACCAAAAATGAAATGCACAGCTTCTGGTCCAGATTTAGCAATACGTGATGGATTCACAGGATTTGCTGATATCAAAACCGATTTAGTTTCAAAGCAACTCGGGGGTGTATCTTTAGCTTTATTTTCTGTTCTTTTGGAATTTATTACACCCGGTAATTGTGGGCAACCTCGCTATTTTAAAAAAATTGGAAGAGAAGATAGATTACTGTTGTTTCTTATGAAAATGAAACTTGGAATCTCATTCTGCGCACTCGGATGCATTTTTGGCATACATTCGACGACCGTATCGAAAATTTTTTTTGAGGTATTGCAAACGTTGGCTACATTTACTAAAACCTGGATTTTTTGGCCTTCAAGAGCAGCCATAAAGGCAACATTACCAGTTGCTTTTCATAATTATCCAAATTGCAGAGCAATCATTGATTGCACAGAATTGAAATGCGATACTCCTCCTACCGTTGAACAAAGGATTCTTATGTACTCCAGATATAAAAGTGGATTTACTGTCAAATTTCTTATTGGAATAGCACCAAATGGTCTTATCACATTTTTATCAAAAGGGTACGGCGGTAGAGCCACAGATAGTTTTATAACAAATGATTCTGGTTTTTTGAATCTCATTGAGTCAGGAGATTTAATAATGGCTGATAAAGGTTTTCCGCAAATAACTACAGAACTGCTAGAGAGAAATGCTACTTTTGTGATGCCTCCTTTTGCTCATAATCCTCAGTTCACTGAGGAAGAAGTAAATGAAGGATATCAAATTGCTTCTGTAAGGATTCATGTCGAACGTGCGATACAAAGAATTAAAATTTACAATATTTTAAAAAATATTAATATTGAATTACTTCCATATAAGTAGTAAGTGGCTAGGTATGGGGCGTCAAAACAAACCCCCACCACCGACCCGTCGGCGTCAAAACAAACCCCCACCACCGACCCCCCGCCGGCACCAGGGCGTGGCCAGACGGTCTGCCCACGTGACGTCTGAGCGCTCTGATTGGCTGACGTGCGAAGGGTGGGGTAACGAGGTAATTAAATGGCGCGTTCTGATTGGATACCCCATACCTAGCCAGCGTTCTGATTGGTCCTCCCCCCTGAGGTGTCTGGCTGCATTGAGGGGGTAGCACGTGGTGGAAGAGTAGGAGTCAAAAATGGCGGCTTCAAATGGAGCGTTTTGATTGGATACCCCATACCTAACCAGCGTTTGATTGGCTTCCCCCGCGCCTAGGGTGTCTAGTGTTTAGTGACTTTTTTGGGCCTGCACGTGGTAGAAGACTACGAAACAAAAATGGCGGATTCGAAATAGTAACTAAATGGCGCGGTCTGATTGGATACCCCATACCTAGCCAGCGTCTGATTGGTTCTCCAGCCTAAAGGGTCCAGCGTCTTTTTGGGCCTGCACGTGGCGGACGACGCTAAGTCACGCGGAAAAATAGCGGAAGTGTCGACCAGCGCCATTTTGGCGGGAGCACGTGGTAGACGACGCTAAGCTAAAATAAGGAAATGATGCTAAGATACCGAAAACAGAAAGTGGAATTTCTATGTTTTCAGAGAATAGTTTTCATGATTAATGACCGTGTTCTTTTAGGACTCGGGCCTGGACAAAGAGTTTTCGAAACAATGAAATACGTGAGACTTATTTTCTGGAGAAAGGAGAGGGTAAAACAGGAACGGACAGGTTCGCTTTGTAACGTGACAAAATTATTTCGTTTTAAATAAAAGTTTTTATTATTGAGCGCATTCGAAAAATATTTACGAGGTAGACTTCAACTAATTTTGAAAAATAAGAGAAAAAGGAATTTGTTGCGGAGAACGTGAGGATTGAAGAAAAAATAGAAGAAAGTAGAAGTTACAAAAAATGTTTATTGCTACAAATTCTTCTTCATGGAAAAAATACAAATTGTTCAAACAGTAATGTTATAAAATTTACAATCCGCGATTCGACAAAATTATACGACGGATTTCGGTGAAGCGCAGCAAAATAAGTTCTAAAAATACTATATTAAAATACATATCGAGGAAAGTTAAATCGGTTATTTGCGTACGTACATTACGCTCGATGTCGTTGTAATTTCCTCTAAGAGTTAATTTCACAATATCTTCATCTATATAATTGTTAGGAAGATTTAATTCTATTTCTTTAATAAGATAACGCGCGCAATTGTTAACATTTTCAGCCACTGATTTTAATTGTGATAAATGTGCATCGATACATTGCGCAATATTTTTCAGTCCAATAAATGTAGGCTTCTGCATCACAATTGCCACTGCGAAAGTTTTTCGTTTCTTCACCGGTGGACAATTTTCCTCGTCCGTTCGTTGTTCCATGGAAGTATTCTCCTCGTTTTCCTTGTACGCCAGCAATATGGATCTTGCTCCGTAGGCCGAGGTAAAATTGACGGAGATATTGTTAATGGAGATAGAATTCGGCTTCAATTTGGTTTCTCCATTTAAATATTCGCTTACGAGTCCCATGTTCTCTTGAAGCTGTTGCCACGATGTCTCGTCGAAATAAACGCCGTCCGCACAGTTGCCGGTTAATTTGACCAGCGGCACGAAGACTCCCTCGGATGTTGCTTGCAAACCCACATGAATTCTCTTCGTATGGGAACTGTTGAGTCCATATGTTGTCGATAGCAGCATATGTAATTGCTCGTTTCTTCCCTCGAAGTCGCGTCCCTTATCGGAAATCCCTTTATCAGGAATAACGCGAGTGAACATCCGCTTCTCAGAATTATTAGCGTGACTAGCCATTGTTCTTATTTCTTCGTAATATCGGCAGACACTCACACACACTAATTGAAAAGTCAGATGAGAGAGTTATACTTTTTCACTGGTGAACGACTTGTCGCTTCGAACGATGGGACTCGAATGATTTTGGCTTCGTAACGTTAGTCAAAACGTTAACTTCGTATGCGTCGTTTTAGAAAAATTAGTCTGCGCGCGCAGAAAAAAATTAGAAAACTTTAGATTTTTCTAGACTTTTCTAGATTTTGTTAGTTTAAACTATAAATTCTGATGTATAGGGAGCTAAGAGAATTTGTTAATAAAGAGATCGACTAAAAATTTTATACAAAAAGTGTAATAGTTGAAAAATTTTTAAATAAAAATATTTCTAAGAAATAAAGGAACAACAAAAATCTATCCAAGCTCTTCTTCTGCCGGAAGCAATAAATCAATAAATTTTCCGAGTTGTAGTAGTAATAAATCTTTCTTTGTTGGTAATGTAGCATTAGTAGAAAAATTCAATAGAGGAACTTTTGTAAGTTTTAGAAAAAATGTTTTGTGTAAAATTTATCCGATCTCTTTTGTGTTGGAAACAATAAAACAATAAAATTTTCCGGTTGTAGTAATAAATCCTTCTAGTTAATGGGGCATATAACATTAGTAGAAAAATTTATTGAAGAATTCTTTGTAAGTTTTTAGAGAAAAATGTGTTTTTGTGTAAACCGATTGTGCGTTTAACCGAACTCTTTTTGTGTTGAGAACAATAAATTAATAAATTTTCTGGGTTGTAGTAATAAATCCTACTAAATGTATGTTGGAACAAAGCATTACTATAGAAATTTCTAATAAAGAATTCATTGTAAGTCCTTAGATAAAAGAATTTGTTTTCGAGAATGGAAGAGTAAAGACATAGATAATTTCACCGAAAATTTTCACGCTTTCATCGGTAAGGGAGAGTGGGTAGAGAGTGGGAAAAGCTTCGATTTTGCTTATCAATGTCTTAGCTAGACAATTTTGTTACGCTCTTATTCTAGAAGTTTTTGGAAATATTTTCAACTATAAATTGCCTGTAACACTATAGCTGAGAGTTAGTCCTTACTTGACCGATCGTACTGGAGTCGTCTTGTACACTCTTAGTCAGTCAGGCAAGTAAAGTGCTTCGAAAATGTCTCGTGCAATTTTAGTGCCGTTTTTGAAAGTGAGTTGCAATTTAAGCAATCGCTTAAATGAGCTACGCGAATTTATTGAAGCGGTGTCAAACGATGAAGAAGCCAATTATCGGCTCTTCGGTCGTTTCGTAGAGTACTCTGCTCTGTGTTATGCACGAGCTAGGTTACTGTTGCAGAAATCAAACGTTAGTTAATATTATTTTAAACGAGGTGGAAACGCGTAAAGCTCTTGGTGATGTGGAGGAAGACGCAGGAAGAGGTCACATAGGCAGATTCCTGCGTTGTAACGGCGGAACAGGTAAGTGATGGAAATAAAAACCTTAAAATTGTAATATAGGGTAGTTTATTATTAAAATTTAAATTAATTTAATAGTAGAGAACCGCATTGCCGTCCAACCGTTCCGACGAGGACAGAGACGTCGAGCGGAAGAAGACATTGCCGAGGAGGAGGCTGTACCAGCGCGTAAGTTAAAAATAATAAAATTAATTAATCATTAAAAATAACAAATATTATAAATATTAAATTTTATAGGAAGAGCTAGAATCGTGCCACTACCTCCTCATCCCATAGTCATCGATTTAGTTTCCGGTAAGAGAGACTAATAATAACATAAGTAAAAGTTAACCCTTACAATATTAGTATAATAAAACAAATATAATTTATACTGTTTCAGATGATGATGAAGAAGAGCAGGCAGAAGAAGAAGCAGAACAAGAAGAGGAGAGAATCGTGAGCTCACCCGATTCGGCCATATTTACGCCGCGTAAGTTTTAAAAAATAAGTTAAGATAAAAATTTAGCAACAAATAAAAGAAATAACAAAATGTTACATTTTAGCAGTAAGGGAAGTAGAAGAAGAACAAGAATCGGAATTAGATGATGTTTCGACGATCGACGGGGAGATCGACCGAATATTCAGGGAAGCCGACGAGTCAATCGAGAGAATGTTAATGGAATCCGAGGAGGAGGAGGAAGAGGAGGAGGAGGAGAAGGAGGAAGAGGAAGAAGAACAAGAACAGGAAGTTCGAAACGTAGAAGAGTCACAGGAGGAGATGGAGGAGGATGAGGAGATAGAAAGTGAAAATGGCGAAGATAATAGTGCTGTCGATAATGACGATGACGACGACGACGACGACGAAAGATACGCGCCTAACAATTATGAAGGTAATAATAATATTTGTCTGTTATATTTTTAATTCCGTAATTTTTCGTTTTAATCACACAAAATTATTTCTGATTAGATGTTTCCTACTCACCGGTTCGACCCTTGTCTCCGGAAAATTAATAAGAGAAATAAGATTTTTTAAAAAAGAACGTCAACCTACGCTAAAAGCAACTAAAGGTGAGTTACCTTAGTATGCTCTATCGCGATCGTGAAAAAAATTTAATTCTTTAAACACAATATAAATCAATATTATATGAGACTAAGTTTTTTTAATTTTTCAGTACAATCGGGTGGAGGAGGTGCGGGCCGTTCTACCGATGCTGCTGTTCCGAACACTGACGATGAAGATTCGCAAACGCAGAGTGCTAGTGGGGAGGAGGAGGAGGAGGAGGAGGACGGTGAGAATACTGTTGCTACCGACGCTGATGAAACTCAATCGCAGAGAGACGGAGAGGAAAATATCGCCGTGGAGAGGGAGCAAGAGGAACATCAGGAGCAGGCACGTCAGCAGCATCGCCAGGTCGGACATTTTAATTATATAGATTTAGTGGCAGAAAACGCGCGTCAATTTAGAAATTTTCGAATACTCGGCAGGGAGGCTAATTTTCGAGTAAGACCGATACCCGAGGGTGAGGATACCGTGCGTTGGCTAGAAAACGCGTTCCGCGAAATTCACGCGTATGCGTTACGCTCGACTGGGCCGGGAGATTACGTCGGACTATCGTTCGAGTCGGCGGAACTAATGCACGGTCCGGCGGGGCTTTCGTTTCGCCCGGTACGAGACTTAACTCCCGAGAACATATGGGATCTCGTGAGTTCGGTCGCTCAAAGTAACGGGGGAATCGACATCGCGGAAAATTTCATCGTGCGCGTTTTCAACGTTACGATGCCAGTGGGGCGTGGTGGTGCGACAAACAGGATAAACGCTATCACTAAGCGGTCAATTTTAGAAATCGGTAACAATGATAACTTGTGCCTCCCTCGTTCTCTCGTACTGGCACGAATTTATCGCGAGCGCGGAAATCTATGCACGGGAGTGTTGCACGACAGGTGGAATAGCGTAAGATACCGGACTTCCTCGTTTCAGCGTGAATTAGCGTTGGAACTTGTGAGGAACGCCGGTGTTACGATACCCGAAATCAGCTGCGGAATTCCCGAGATCGTACGTTTTCAACGTTTTCTCGCAAACGAAAATATAGCTATAATAGTATATAATTCCATCAATTTCGGTAGCGGCAAAAATCCACTGTACGACGGTAGCGAATTACTCGCTTCGTTAGAACGCGAACCTACGTGCCGTTTAAATATAATGTACTACGAGCGTTCGCACCATTACAACCCAATTTTAAATGTGAATGCCGCCGCCGGTATTCAACATGATTTTTGCGTGTCGTGCCACACTGGGTATCGTAGGAACAGAGGACATCGCTGTTCCAAAAAATGTCCGCGTTGTTACGCTACACCCTCGTGCGAGAATCCCGAAGTAGAAATTGTTAAGTGCGCGGCGTGTAATCGTGCGTTTTTCGGAAATTCGTGTTTCGAACGTCATCTTGCGCAAAAATCTTACGACGGTAAATCGCTCGCGAGTGTCGGCAGTTCTGTAAAGATTTGCGATAATTGTGGGCGATTCGTCAAGAGAGGTTCGCGACACGAATGCGGCGTTTCGTATTGCAAGACGTGTTGTTCGTTGCAAGTCCGCTAATCATTTATGTTTTATGCGGCCTCTTCACCGTAATGCCAAAGTAAACGAAGACCCGGGCGAGGGTACGAGTACTACCACAGTATATACAGTAGCGCAACTCTCCCGATTTCAGCGTGGATGAAAATGAACTGCACATGCGCGTGCGAGGTATGTAACCAATCAGAGCACTGATATTCTGTCTCACTTCTGCTCACTTCCTCTCTGTATTTTCGCTCTCTGTCAGCACCGTTGAGATGCTCGAAGGACATTTAAATGGCCGTTCAGTAGAAAGTGGCGGCAACGGACATCTGATGTGATCTGATGCGAGAAATAATACGGTGATAAAGTGGTGAAGTGATAAGTCCTTAGTGAATAGTGTACAGGTGTTTAGTAAACGGTGCAAGAAAACCGAGAACAAATTATTTTCCTTACGGAGAATAGTTAATCTGTACAAAAATTGTACAGATTCTCGATTCTCTTAAAGAAAAGCACTTTGGTCTTAGCTTTGTTGCAGGTATTTGTGAAGAAATCTTGAGAGAAATTCTGGGAGAAAAAGATGGCCCATCAATCAAGCACGTGGTGTGTTGTTAGGGAATGCAATAAAAATATTGTGGAAAAACGACATTTTTTTCGGTTTCCAAAAGAACATGAAAGGTATAATAATTTTATTTCATTGATTAATTATTGTTTTTAAAACAAGTATAAATTGACATATTATAAAATACTATTTTAATATTTCTAAATGTATGTATATTATTATGTGCATGCATATGTACATACATATTATTACAATATTTCTTTACATTTACAAATTGGAATAATATTTACAGATGGTTGCAATGGATACGTGCGTGTGACAGATTAGATTTGGAAGCAATGGGTGCAGAATATGGCCATCGCAATTACCGATTGTGCCACTTACATTTTGAAGAAAAGTGGTACAAGATAAGTAAGAGTAGAGCTCATCTTCATCCAGATGCTGTACCAACAATATTTTTTGGAAGAAAGTAAGCTCATACACATCTTATAATGTACATTGTTTTCTATTATAAATAATGTAGTTTTTTATATTCAATATTATATTACGTATTAAACAATATTAAACAATATTTTTGATAATATACACATTAATTAATGATATTGCATATAATTTATAGCAATGCATTTATTACAACATCAGAAAATGAGAAGATGGATGAAGAGCTACCTGAAGAAGAAAATATTGATATTTTACAACAAGAGGAAACAATAGGTACTGAAATATCTGAAAATGTATTTATCTTAATTTCTGTTACAGATCGACAGTATAATTAACTTTTTTTACACATTTTTTATTTAGCAATGAAAAGTAATATTACACTAAAATGGTATGTTTCAGTGACTTGCAGTTGAAATCATTCCTGCCTACGGAGCAGATGCCAAAATGTGATAAAGATGTCCACAATCCTAAGCCGTACGTTTTTTTATATTATATACATACATATGTATTTTTGTAATATTATTTCTTTTATACAGTTTTTTTTATAATCAGTCTGTAGATTTTGATTTAAACGTACAACTTATTAAATTTCATTTTTCCATTTTATTTTGTTCCTTTTTTTTAAATTGCATTCTGCATTTAATAACAATATAAATAATATTACGTGAGAGTAATTATTTTATAAACATTTGTCTTAGTTTAACATGTCTGCATATAATATAAGGGACATGCATATATAAGATAATTTAAATAAATAAGGTTATCAATACTATCTCTATTTAATTACAATATAATATTCAAATATAAGTTTTTCAAGATTTTATAATAAATATTTGGTTAATTTTATTTTTATATTTTTGGTTATTGACATTTCTGAAGTTGTAATTAATACTTCAGCTTTACTATCTGTTTTTTTGCTATAATATATGTATATGTTATGCATAGGAGCACGTCCAGCAGCACACGCATAAGAAGAGAAGAAAGTCCGCGGAAGAAAAATTGCAACAACGAATTGCACGATTGACATTACAAGGGAGGGTAAAAACGCTGGACGAAAGAAACAGACGGCTTCAGAAGAAAGTGAAGATTTTAACTATAAGGAAGAAGAAATCAGAAAAAGAGAAGCTTAAGGACCATGAGATTTTACGTCAATTAGGCTGTAAGTTTTTTTCTCCAACTTTCGCACGATTGTTATCTGCCCAAATTGATGCGCAAATTAAAAGCAAACGTGGAAGACGGTATACTTCTGAATTTAAACAATTTGCTTTAGGGATATACTTTCTAAGTCCGCGATGTTATAAAGAACTTCAAAAAGAATTAGCATTACCCGCCATACGCAGTCTACACAAGTTTACACAAACGTGGCAAATCAAACCCGGTATAAATGATAAAATTTTTGATGTATTAGCTGTAAAGTTAAATTCATTGCCACTATTAGAACGTCATTTCATTTTGTGCATAGATGAAATGAGTCTACAAGCTCATTTATTTTACAATGTTTCGCTAGATGAAATAATTGGTTTTCAAGATACCGGTAATGATCAGAAAGAACCGTTACCTGCAAAAAGTGTTTTAGTTATTATGGCACGTAGCATTGCAGGTGATTGGAAACTTCCCCTTTGCTTTTGTTTTGTCGAGAATGCATGTAAATCTAATATATTGAAACCTATTCTATTTGATGTTATACGTAAATTACAACATTGCGGTGCTACTGTGCATGCTTTAATTTCGGACATGGGATCTAACTTTACACAACTAGCCCGAGAATTAGGTATTTCTGTACAAAATTCAATCTTTTTAGTCGACGGACATGAGGTACTATATATATTCGATACTCCACATTTAATGAAAAGAACTCGTGATAATTTGTTGAAACACAATATACAATTTGGAAATAACAAAGTTGCTTCATGGGATCATATTATTGAATTTTATAACAGAGACAGTAAACAGTGGATAAAATTGGCCCCAAAGTTAACTAAAAAGCATATCGAGCCAAATAATTTAGATAAAATGAGAGTATCATACGCTGTTCAAGTTCTCAGTAATCGTATGTGTGCAGGCATGTGCACTTACTTGTCCTTGGGCCTTCTTCCAAGCGCAGCAGTTGGAACAATAGATTATATCGACCATTTTGATAAATTATTCGATATTTTAAATTCTTCTAGTTTAAATAGTCCAAAGGAATATGCGCAAGTATTTACAGGAAGCGAAAAACAAATTAAATTTCTAGAAGAAATGTTATGTTTGTTAAAAACTATTAATGTAATTAATAAGAATGGATCTCGTGTAAAAGTTAATTGCTTCGAATGTTGGCAAATAACTATCAATAGCATGATGCAACTTTGGGAAAAATTAAAATGTCATAATTTTCCACATATTCGGACACGAAGAATCAATCAAGATTGTTTAGAAAATTTCTTTGGCTGTGTTAGACAACAAGGCGGTAATTCTGTAAATCCGACACCGATACAATTTAGTCGTGCCTTTAAAAAATTATTAGTATGAAGATGTTACAACATTCAGATACGCAAAATTGTGCTGCAGATACTGATCGCATGTTAAGTTTAGTTGGTGTGTCATGTTCGAATCCGTCTACTTCCTCAGAATTTATTCCATCTACGCCACGTGTAATTTTAGATATTCCTAATCACGATTATCATAACATGGAACTACCAGAAGAAAATGCCTTTAAATATGTTTGTGGATATTTAATTAAAAAATGTACAGAATTGCATACATGTGAAGCGTGTACAGATTATGTAAATGAAAATATGACTGTCTTAGATGATACTACTTTGTATTGTTCCTTCCGAGCTTACAATACAGAGGAAAATCCTTTTGGAAAATTAAATTTACCAAGTAATAATTTTTGTGCTTACATACATCAATTAGAAGAAATATTTGTGAAAACGTTTGAAAGTAATTGCTTTAAAAAAACATTGGTATCTATTTATTTCAACTTGCACAGAATGTAACTTTCGAAGCGCCGTGTCCACATTTCCCAACAATTTATTTAATAAAATTATTTTTTCGTATGCGCATTTATTATACTTTAAAACAACATAACAAGGCATGTAAACGTATTGGTAAAAGAAACAGAAAACTTTTGAATATTTTACATTTATAAGTCTTTGCTTTCATATATAACATATATTGCTTTCTTTATATCACACACACATATATATATATATACATAGACAGTTTTATTTTTATACACCATTACTAATATGTATTTCTTAAGTGTATGACTGATTGTGAAATTGTATTTGCGAGCATATACCGTGTTTATATATGTTATAACAGTTTATGGTCATGGTTATAACAATAACTCTTATAATTTTCTTAATCTTTATTTTCTGTTTGCATGCTATGTTTATTATAATAAATAGATTTTATAGTTACATATGGTGTTATAAGTATTAAATATTAAATTTTTAACTGTAAATATTAAGTTACTTTCTTTACTACTCTTTCTTTCTTTGGTTGTACTGAGGTGATCGAGTAACTGAAGTACGGACTAATGATTGAGTTGGACACAAGAAATTAATAAATATATTTTAGGTATAGGAATATTAGGAGTCAAGACATTTTGTTATGTTTTACAAATTGCGTATTTTTATTATTGTATATTTTCAACTTTAGTATGACATTCTTTTTTTTTCATTATTAATATTTGTCAATGTAAATTTCTGTTTTATATATGTATGCTTGGAACTGACTTTGTTACTTATATACATACATATTTAATTACTATGTGTTTTTTCTATCTGGCCGTAATTAACCCCAGTGTGGGGCTAGGTGCCATTATAAAGGAAAAAGAATTTA